>JALPQI010016691.1:0-32994 GCA_025490895.1 Thaumatotibia leucotreta
GACGGCAGTAAGAATACATTTGTCACCACCCCAACTCCTCCCGCGGGTGTCGTAAGAGTCGACTAAGGGATTGAAGTGTCACTTACCATTATTTGATAAAAGATTGGTGATGGGCAGCAGCGTCATCGTCATCATAGTGGACACATTACTGCGATCGCCAATCCGCTTGCCCAGCGTGGCGATTATGGGCAATTACCTCCTAATGCGTCTAATACGCATAGTTAATAGGAGAGGCCGACGTCCAGCAGTGGACTATCATAGGCTGATAACATAATAGGCCAAGCCGTTTTTGAATAACTATACGGAACCCTACACTGAACTCATATGGCCCGACATGCTCTTGGCCAATTTTTAATACCTACATCATTGAATCCTTTTCCAGACAGACAAGATATCCGCAAAGACAGAAATGGCGGCGATCTGCCGTCCGCTCGCCGAGTTCGAACGACGATGGAGAGCGACGGCCGAGTGGTCGACAAGCATGAGTTTACCATCGCCGCCTACCACTATCTCGAGTTCATTCATCTTGACGTCAGTTTACTCAACGGGCCTTGTAAGTACTAGTTCCTATTAACTCGTATATATACCGAATATCAAATCTTAAACGAGGTAAAATATACCGCGAATCACGATGTACCGATAAAACATACTTAATTTTCCTAAAAGTAAACTCCAACTTTCAACCTCGTCGAAAAATATTTTTTTTGCACTTGCATCGAAATGTACTATTTTGTACATATGGTGCCTTTCTTACGCGCTAGTGCGAGAAGTGGCTTACGTTAGGTCCAAAACTTCGGAGGATCATCTGTACTAAATAATATCGATCGAGACACGTGCAAAAATTCGTTACTCGTGTCGATTTAAAACATTCCCTTCGATCGTGTTTTAAAACATCGTCACTTGTTTCGAAATTCATGTTTTTCGCACTTGTGTCGTATTGTACTATTTTAGTGTTTTATTTATAATTTGTATGACGTTAAAATATCGTATCTGTCCTTTTAGGCTGCGTTTCCACCAGAGATGTGCGAGGATGTGTGATGTGTTTGCATACAAATGACACCTATTAATGACTCGAGCGAGGTGTCATTTTTATGGAAACACATCCTCGTACATATCTGGTGGAAACGCAGCCTAATTTAGGTATTAACACGTTCCATGTGCAGCTAAAATCGATAGTGTCACCTCTCACGTGCAAATTCTCGCACAAAATATCAAGCATAACCTGGCAACAGTATTAATAGTCCACCAATACGTACCTAATTTTATCAAATTGTCACTTTTTACAGCTGATACGTGCGGGTAAGTTAACGTAGCTTAGCTCGTACGTGCAAATTTCAAATTATCCCAATATTTAAATAGCTGCATTCACGTATCATAAATGCCTTCAAATGCATCACATGTGATGCATGCACAGGAAACGTGTTAAGTACAGGAAACAGGAATGGTTATGTGTCGACTTACATATAATAATATTATTATGAGTTGTACTCTTGTATCGTAACTGTTCTCTATTTTACAAGTCAATGCATTATGTAAATAATATACTGTACTATGTTAGGTATTTATCGATTTATTTTGTATGTATACTTTGTGCTAGATAAATAAATAAATAAATAATACATAAATAAATATCTTGGGACATCTTACACAAATTAACCTAGTCCCACGGTAAGCTCAATTAAGACTTGTGATGTGGGTATAGGCGACGACATATATAATAGATAGATACATATAGCTACTTATATACATAGACAGCCATGACCAAGGAACAAATATTTGTGATAAATAAATACACAAATAATGCCCTCGCCGGGACTCCAACCCGGAACCTCCAGCTTCGTAGGCAGGGTCACTACCAACTAGGCTACGGAGGCTGACATAAATGCCTAGGTATACATGTTACACCTCTATGTCATGAATCATGAACGAAAATTGACTCAGTAGCCCGACATAATCGAGAAATCGCTAAAGGCGGGAAGGTTTCATGTCATGTAATAGAATCGGCTTTATAATTTGTACTTTTTTTTTTAATTATAGATGACTATCTGAGATACCGCCAGTACTGTTGTCAGCCCGAAGGGCAGTTGGACCCTCGATGCAAACCTATTATCGTGCCCAATGATGATCCATACCTTAGAGTAACCGACATACGCTGTCTAAACTTTTCGAGGGCGGAGACTTTCCAGAACGATGGCTGCATCAACGAGACGTATACGCCTGAGCAGGTACAAGTATCAAAAATATTCCAACCCCCTTATTCATAAACACTTGCTAACTTAACAAGCCGCTAATAATTGTTTGTCTTTTTCGGTCTTAACAATGTGTCCATAAGAGCAAAAGGGACAAACAATTATTAGCGGCTTGTTAAGTTAGCAAACGTTTATGAATAAGGGGGTAAATGTGTACATTATTAACGATATAAGCATGTATTAAGGTAAGGTGGGGTAAGGTGAAACGGTTTTCAGAATGGGGAAAGACAAAAAATCGTCCTTCTAGCACAGCGTCTGCTGGTAGCATTTTATCTTACCCCATAAAAAAAATCGTTTCATCTTACCCCACCTTACCTTACATGAAAATAAGAAAGATGAATAAATAAAATAAAAAAATAAAAATAAAATTTAAGACTATTGTACATAACGCTGCCCTAAAATTACAAGGTTCTATGTTGACTTTCATCAACTTGAAATTTGGACCTTCTCACTCTGACAGATGAGTACCTAATTAAATCTGAGTCCAGATTGAAAATGTAACAGAACCGTGTAGTTTTGGGGTAGCGATAAGATGTAAATTGGCATTAACATGAACCATAAAGTTTGTAATACCGTCTAGCCTAAACTAATCTTTTCATGTGCTTGCCTCTAAACACATTTTAACATTTCTTAGAAATATTTTGTTACCTACCCTAGCATCCAAATTATTTTATCCGAAAAATGTGTCGTACCCTTGTCAAAATTGCAAGTACAAAAGTGAAAGGTTAGAACATAAATATTATTTATAGTAACATAGATTAAGTACTATAGCAGTACCTAATAGCCTTAACACATATTATGTAGTATATATTTACTATAGTTAAGTACAAATTAACTTAGTAAAAACACTTAATTAGATATTTATTTAATCTAAATTGACATGAATTAAACGTTTTTAATTCATATCAATTTAGAAATAAAGAATTATTAAACATTTTATTCGCTTAAGGTTCCGGTGTACTTTTTTGACGAAATTGCTCATCTTTGTGACAGAATATTGGAAGTAACTAAAAATAATCCTGCTAGCATTTTAACATATAACGGAAGATACTTTCAATTATATCTAACGGGATACGTGGAGTACTTTTCTATTTTTGTTCCTACGTTTTTAATAATGTACTTCAATCTAGGAACTGTTTCGCAATTTTTGATTGAAGATGTAACTTTCTTCTCTTTTTTATAATCAGAATGATATTAAAGCGGTATGTATGTTATATAATATTATATAACTATAATATATGTTGGAAACATCCTCCAGTATTATTTACCCATGTAATAAAAGACATTTATTTTGAAGAAAATAATTGTATTTATTTAACATTTTTATTGTTTTTAGATTAATTTTCAAACACCGGTTATAGATCTTTCTACAGTATATGGTGTTGATGAAAGAAGTGAAAACGCAGTCAGAGTTTACCAGCATGGCTTGTTAAAATTAGAATATAGAGATTTTCGCTATGTCCCAATAGCTAATGTAACGGCAATCGATACCAGTGATTTAGATTCCTTGCTATCATTGATGGACCCTGCAGTTTTAACTAACCTTACAATGTTAAACCAGCAAATGTCCAATTCGTCGACGTGGCAAAACATGACTATGGAAGATCGGCAAAATATGCTATTTAATTTCATGATGTTAAACGGACCAATGTTTAACAATTCTCAAATGTGGCCAAATTCTACTTTTACTAGCAGTAATAAAATGTTTGGAATGTTCAATCTGCAGAACATGCAAGGAGTCTTATCAATGTTACACAATCTAACTTTGCTGAATTCGCAAATGCTGAATAATCTTACAATGCTAAACCCAGAAAGATTAGGGAACCTAAGTATGACGAACCAGAAAATGCTAGAAAACCTTTCCAGGTTGAATCCACAGATGCTTGCAAACCTGATCAGGTTAAATCCTCAATTGCTTGAAAATTTAGCTACATTTGGAAATATGCCTTTATCTAACCGTCGTCGCCGCCAAGTCGGAGTTGTGCCGATAAGTTTACCGACAACGGGAGGAGTGGTTGATGAAACGTCAACTCCAGCGGAGGCAACACTTAATGAGTATATACCCACATTGATGAGACTTATCAACATGACTAACTTAAATAATTCCATATGTCTGCAGAACATGAACAACGAGAGTAGATGTTACGTGTTTGGTAAGTATACAACAAAATCCGTCAAATTTAAAAATGACAAATTATAAGTTTAAGAAGACGTGAACTTTTATTTATCGCAGTATGAAATCTAGTATCCAAATCAAAAACAATCTCTTGAGGTATACTAGGCATGTACAAAAAAAAGTGTTTCCTAACTAGTGCAAAAAAGTAAACTTTGCGTAAATTTCCCTTTTCACAACAAGTTGTGAAATAAGCCGTTCGATACACATGTAAAAACTTATTTTTAACTCGGGTGATTGTCGTCCTCGTTTCACTCGGGCTCCAACTTTCACCCTCGTTGAAAAAAATTTTTTTTTGCACTTGTATCGAAATGTACTATTTTTTATCTTCATTACCTGAAAATTTTATACAGATTATGAGTAGATGTAGAGGTAAGATTATTCACATATTTTGCATTCGTATTTCTAAGGACACCCCGAATTTATCTTTCTGATTTAATTAGCTTCAGTACAAAGGATGCTGAAGTTTATTGTGACAGCAATATAAATTCGGATATTTCAAAAGTCAAGGAAATACAATTACATAGTACATCTGTACTGGTATAATTATTTATACGTGTTTTACACACAGGAGTTCCAGAAGCAGGTAATTTTGATTTACGAACGACGACGTTTGCAATTTTCTTCATGAGGGAACACAATCGACTAGCAAGAGCCCTGCATAAGCTCAACCCTTGTTGGAAGGACGATCGTCTTTTTAAAGTCGCGAGACAGATTAATATTGCTACAGCGCAAAACATTCTTATGTATGAACTACTTCCAAAAATATTAGGTGAGTCTTCCAGAGTTTTCCATTCGTTTTCAATTAGTAGTGTATTTTACTGAGAACCAAAAAGCTTGAATAGGTAAGTAAGTATGTGAATAGATGGATTGGATATAATATATTTATATTTTCTTTTGTTTATATTTCCTACCTACCATTAAAATTAATTACTCTTTTATAACATGATTATTCCTCTTTAATTTTTCCCAGTAGTGTAACTCTATCATCGGGAATATGTGCGTTATAAATATAATTAAATTAGACACTCGAGCATTTTTAAACAATGTTCCTTTTATAGGTTATAAAAACATGGTAAAATATGGCCTAATATCGGAACACGTTCAATATGTGACAGCATACGACGAGGATGCCGTGCCGCTGGTTTACGCCGAATTTGAAATTGCCATTAGATATTTTCACACCATGCTGGATGGCAGAATCAAGTAAATAGTAATAATCATTTAGGCACTGGTCTAACCGGGAGCTACTCAGCTATGAACTATCGGCTATACGCATAAAAGTAAAATAATAGATACGCATTCCTGTTTAAAAAAGAGACACGGTAATATTCACCCAGCTATCAGCTACCACCGCCGGGCGAGTATCACCGTGTGTCTTTTATTTACACTAGGGTGTGTATCTTTTGTTTGTGTTTATAGCAGATAGTTAATAGCTTAAATAGTAGCTCGCGGTAAGACCAGTGCCTTAGCTTGTAATACACCCTCCTACTAAACAGAGACGCCTCATGCATGAGGTGCATTGGATTTTATTACCCTATTCTAGATTAAAAAGGGTTTCACATTCACCTGCACATTTAGAATTTCTCAGGATATCATAACAGGTTGTCATAAGGTTTTCCTACATCAAAAGAAAATTTAAATGTTAACTGATGTTTTACGTAAAGAAACTCCATTAAATTTAATCATTTTTAGGTTGTACGATGAAAATTATCGCTATGACAGAGAGTTCTCTGTCAGCAACACCACCTTTCGACAAAGTCTTATTGAACAGGATAAGAATTTTGAGAAAATGAACAGGGGTACGTTCTACCAACATGCAGCCAGAATAGATGACATTCAGGATCCTGAGGTGAGGAAACTTAAAGGAGCTAAAGAAATATGATCTGGTCTCATGGATAACTTAAAGAATGTATAATATTTTCTTCGGTTACCGCGATGTGTGACTGTGATGTCAGTCATCCGCAGACCACGAACCCTGTAAAGTGTTCGAAACGTCGGAATGAAGTTAAAATTAGTTAATATGCGCGAGTTTATCCGTTTTCATAGTTTTATTTAAAGAATGTAGGTAGTTAAGCTGTTATGTTCATTCGTTCTATAAAATGTAGGTCGTATAACTATACCCCTTATAATTAGATAGATGAATAAAAAAGAGTATAATAATGCACTTACCTTATCAGCATTTAGTGACTGAAGTCATATTTATTGCCTAGTCTTTGCTTTGAAGGAAATCGCGTGCTGTTATTATTGTAAACAATAATTTCGTCTTCTAAATATTTCTTCGGAAATAGTCGTGTCACAAATATTGTAGTTCATTGTAAAAATGATATAACCATGAGAAAACGATACAAAGAGTTATATTTATTTTGCACTACATAATATATGTACTGTGTACCTAATTAAACATTATATTATGAAACTATACGTTCAATGGTAGAAACAGAAAACATAATTATATTGGAACTATCTTTTAGAACGAAATTTTTGGATTTGACACTTAGAGGTACTTCACGAGTTTTTGTGTTTTAAAGTTCTGATAATGTATTTCCTGCTGCTCAAGATTTCAGAGAAATACTACGGAGATTTGCAAAGAGCTGCTGACCTTCCCTCTTTGGATATACAACGGGGAAGAGATTTAGGAATTAGGGGGTATAACGATTATCGGCATATCTGCGGTATGAAACCAGCGAGGAAATTCGAAGATTTTGAAGACGTTATGGATCACGAGGTATACTTTTTAAAAGCAATTGTTACCTATCTCATATAATAAAACATTTGTGAAGAACTTATATATTAGCGTAAATAATACAATAATAAATAAGTACCTACTTTTATACTATTTATTTGCAAGCTATGTAAGTATTTACAAATTTTACGGAACATTAATATTGCAAGATAAAACAAAGTGGAAAACTGTACAGTTCAACAGAGATATAGCTAAGAATTTGAGACACTTGGAAGACGGGTCCATTGGTACATTAATAAATATAACCCAGACTGTCTGCGGTCAGGTTGCATTAATAATGCTGGCTAAATGAGCTCTTGTCATACGCCTCGATAGGTTAAAAACAGTAAACATACTAAAAATTTTTAATGTTTAAAAAAGTTTGAATAAAGTCTCATTACTGTTTTAAGTATGTTTATCAATGCATATCTCATAAAAGAGGTTGTTTTGTATAAGTATTACAATTCTATAGATCTTGTCCGCCGCATTTATGCAAGTATAAATGAAGGCTATTATTGCAGAAAATAGAAGCCCTAAAGAGATTGTACATGAAAATTGAGGACATCGACCTGTTAGCTGGTATAGTGAGCGAGAATCACATGCCGCACGCTAACGTCGGGCCTACACTCTTCTGTATTATGACAAAACAGCTGCAGTTATATAGATACGCTGACCGCTTCTGGTTTGAAAGGGGACATCAATTTCACAGTTTTACGCAACGTAAGTAAACATACTTAGCAGGATGACAAAATTCTTTGCAGATACAAAATACCGTCAACGTATTTTACAAGCCAATTTAGAGTTGAGTTAAAAACGCCCGTATATTCACCCGATGGCAAAGCTTGATTACCGTTTAAACCCAATTCGCAACTGACACCAATTTTGTTCGATTCGCGCTATTTCACAGGTGCATTGTTTGTATTGGCAATAAAAATGTTAAATTTTATTCACAGCTCAATTGCACGAGGTCAGGAAGACTAACATTGCTCGATTCGCGTGTGACAACGCGGATGCGATCAAATTCATTCAGCCGCACGCATTCGAAATTGTCGGGCCTCAGTGAGTACAGTTAATGAATTATGCAATCAATCGAATGAACACATCCCATAATTATTAATATAATGACGAATGGGTTAGGTAGTCGGATTACTACTCTGATATGCATTTTTTATCATAATGTCCGTGGCAGGTTTTATCTAAGTAATTATTATGGCACCAAATGTGTAATAGCAATTTGCAACTCATTGTTTACATTATACCTACTACTTTTAAAATTATGCAAACTTTTTAGCAACCAACATGTGCCGTGCACGCATATTCCTGGTTTGGATATCCATAAGTGGGAAGACAAAAGCTGTCATAATGATAAAAATTACTACGCTCCCAATGACGAAAATAGGCAAGGGGTGAATAATAATAAAAACTTCTTGAATAATCAAGGGGATCTAATGGAATGGTCTTTAAATAAAAACGGTAACCTCAGAAACACCCCAAGAGAAAGTGATCAAAACGGCGGGCACCTACTTCCTTGGCCAATGAATGAGAATGGAAAAAAGAATATCAATAATCAACATGTAATTAATTGGTCTATGGATTTGGGTAGAGAAAAACATAACGAAAACCATAATAGAATACATACTGCAGAATTGAATTACAGGGAAAGTAATGATGAACCTAAGCCAAATGAAGAAATGACACTTCTCGTAAGTAAGCCAGGACCAAATTCGAATCATTGGACCATTAACAAATATGGAAAATTTGAAGGGGCTGTCAACGGACCCACAAGAAAACATCATGAACCCGAATTGTTGGCATTAAAGTATTCTATGGGTAACAATAACGCAAATCACTTTAAATATACAGATCTAAATACACACAACAAAATGCATGACCATAACAAAAACTATGACGATAATACTGATTGGATCGTTAAAAACAAGCGTCATCATACTAACAGCCTATTAAATCCTACTACCCGCCAACAAAACGAGTTCAATTATTTGACATTGAATCATTCTATGGATGATGATAATCGTGAATATGGAAGGAAAAATGTTGACGATGACGGCAAATATAAAGGAGAAAATAATCGATTTACAATGCAAAAGAACACCAATAATAATGACATTCAGCAATATCTGATGCCACAGAATGTGAACGGACAGATTATTCCTAGCACCAGTGAAGCCTATCAACAACCCGGTTCCACGGGTCTTCGACCATATTTACCATTTGTTTTTGGTTTTTGAATATTTGTTTGTTTTTTTATTAAAACGTTCCATTTATAACCGACTCCAAAAAAAGAGGAGATTCGCAATTCGACTGATATTTTTTTTGTACGTATGATACTCGATGTCTCCGAGAATCGTCAGCCGATTGTCATTTTTTTAAACAATCAGGCATGCCTTCTAGAAGCTCCCGTTGGCACCATACTTGGTGTTGGCGTCTGATAACGGAATCTTGAAGAAATCGGTTGAAGTCTGTTTTTTTATTTGGTGATTATGTCGCTTATCATAAGGACGCTTAGACAACTAATTCAAATAAAGATACAAGCAAATTCAAATTCCAGTTAGGTAGCGTCAAAGTTTTTCTAAAAAGGCTAACATTTATTTTAATAACCTAGATAATGTGTAACATAAGTAAAATCGACCAAAATAGACCACAATCTTAATGTTGTTTTTTTTTCCCCTTGGCCCACTTTTAGTGGCCGCTGAAACCATTCAGCTTGACAAAAAAAAAGTTAAGCAGTGTCATGAGGACACAACCTGGTTAAGAGTTAAAGCTATTTAAAAGTACAGTAAGTAAGTAAGTATCTACATTTCATACAATATATTTTGAGTACAAAATGATACCTTTTCAAGGAATTTGATTGTTACCTGACTGTTTTAATGAAGGCTTCATTCAAAGAGAGCATTGGGTAAAATTCACTATAATATTTGATAGTTGAATATTGAGTGGAATTCACTCTGATTGTACAAAGGAATTCACGGAATCCATGAACATACAGCATGTAAATTCCGAACGAATTTATATGATATGTGGTTAACAGTACATTAAATTTATTTTACGTTGTACCTATTGTACGCATATTTAAATCCATATACTTGTAGCTACTAAAATACAAAATGAATCCTAAAATATGTATAATTAAACGGCTAAACTCACGTGTATTTAGTCATTACGCGCCACATGTTACGGAGAGCTTAGGTCCCCATTATCAAGCACGGAACCCACCGTTAACGCGTCGGCTGCTAATACATCCGTGAGTTTAACTGTTGAATTAGATACATGTTTAATGTTAAATACGTTGTTATTGTTGTTGTTGTTGTATTATAATGGGTCAAGGTGTGAAGGAGAGCCCAATATTGCTGTTAGATAACACACCTTTGGAGGTTGTTGACCATTTCTGTTGCCTCGGTTCTACTGTGACAAATAACCTGTCACTAGATGCGGAAATAAATATCCGCATCGCCAAGGCATCTACGATGTTCGGGAAGTTTAGTACAAGGGTATGGAACAATTGTCATCTCACAGTAAATACAAAGATGATCGTGTATCAAACATGCATCTTGTCCATACTGTTGTACGGTGCTGAGACTTGGACATCGTATGCTAAGCAGGAGCGAAGATTAAACAACTTCCACATGCGTTATCTTCGACGGATCCTCGGCATCACTTGGATGGATCGAGTCACAAATGAGAGGATGATTAGCATCGCGCGTCTGCCTAGCATTACGGCCGTCTTGAAACAGAGGCGGTTGCGTTGGCTGGGACATGTGCAGAGGATGGAGCCCTCTCGTTTGCCGCGCTTGACTCTCCTCAGCGAAATCGCCCATGCCAAACGACCGGTAGGTCGACCTATGCTCCGTTTTAAGGACAGCTTGAAACGTGACATATTTTCGTTCGGCATCGATCACAGCAGCTGGGAGGTTGTGTCACAGGATAGTAGAGACCATTGGAGGGAGACTCTAAGCAAAGGCGTTGTTGCACACGACAGCGCCTGGTTTGATCTCTTTTCTGCTAGGCGAGAGTTGAGACACCAGCGCGCTGCCTTTCCTCCCGATTCGCCTAACACTGTATTTACTTGTGCGAAGTGCGGTCGCGGCTGCCGCTCCCGTATCGGTCTATTTAGTCACACCCGTAATATAGATACAGATACCCGTTATAGATATTCCAGGCCAATGATGATGTTGTATTCTGGCCATTTTTTCCGCAACTCGACATCAAAAGTGTCTATTTTGCGTGGTACTAACGCTGGCCTAATAAGTACTTCTTGGGGACTACACATACACCCTTGAATTTCTTCGCAGGTGTAATCAGGTTTCCTCACGATGTTTTCCTTCACTGTAAAACACTTGTGAATATCAAATGATATTTCGTACATAAGTTTTTTGGAAAAAACATTGATACGAGCCGGGGATCGAACTCACGACCGCTGCGTAACAGCCAATGTTGAATATGTCTCACGATATTTGATATAAAAAATTCAAATTGTTCATTAAGTGTATATCTACTTACTGTTACAAAGTTGAGGGTTTAAATGAATATCTAAACCCTCAGCCCAGCAGCTCATTTCAGTGTGCATAATACAAGCCACATTTGGCCGTTTTTTGAATCATTATAAATGCACATCTTCAAAAAGTTACCTACTTATTGCAATTGCAACGTGCTTCGCTCTTTAAAATTAAGCAGTCCATTTTAACCCAAGCATTTCCCGTCTACAGCTCAGATCTCTTCCGTGGTAATGAAATAAATTAAAAAAAGCTACTGGCTAGTGCAACGGTCCTCATTTATTCAACACGGAAAGACCTAAAGTAATTTCCAGACGGAAAATTAAAAAGAAACGAGCTTATCTTGGCGAACCCTCGGTGCAATTACAGCGGGGCTAAACAAGTTTAGTTCTTTTTTACCTAAAGTTGATACCTACTTCACTTTTATTTCAAATTTGGCGAGAATTTAAACGTGAATTCCATTGAATGGCCTATTCAGATAATTTATATAAGAACTTAGATAATCTTTATTCATTTTTAGTCGCATTTCCAACAGAATTTTCCGACAGATATTTAAAAAAATAAGAATATTTTTTGATACACCCATTCGCAAAAAATTATTACCTTTTCTTATAATTATACTCCTAACAGAGCTGAGAAATGTTTGAGAAATTTTACTCTAGTAGGTAGGTATATACAAATTAGAGAAATATGACTTTAGCAATCTCATTACATTGCATAAGAATAATGTGCCTTGTACTAATGTATGTATGTATAATAAGGTGTCACTATCAGCAAAAGAAGTAACTTTTTTTTAATGAGGTTAATAGTAAGTATCTCGTTTGATAGACCTGATTATTTAAATAGATAATTTGTTAAATTACATGTTTTTTTCTATCACGGTTTGCTATAAAATTACGGACAAACCCTCCCCAATTAAAGCACCCGTCTCACCTTTCGTTCAAGAAACCACATAAATTTCACACGCAAGTAAGATGACCGCTCTCCACCCTGACCTTTCTGACTCATCAGTACACAGTGAAACGCTGAACTAAGGCACATAAAATTTACGACTGTTTCCCTACTTATTATGTAAGCTCTAGGAACTCTGTGAGTTTCTTTTACAAGGTGGTGTGTATCAGGTTTTGCGTGAAAGATTGATGATTGATCAGGTTAGACCTTTCCTGCAGTTAGGCGAGTCTACATAACACTCCAAATTAGTGTTTATGTTTACAAATGAATAAATTAAACACATTTAATTTGGGTATCTATCATTAGTTTTCTTTACCCCATAATTGTGCCCATACACGTTTTGTTGAATATCGTACCAGGCCTCATGCAATGCAATATCATAAAATTCCATACGAAAACTCGCAAAAAACGATATGAAATCTGTCTCAAACAATTCACTTCATGGCTGCGTCATCAAGCAACATATGGGCGCGATAAAATGTTTCGGGTCACCATACCGAAAATAATATTCATATGAAGAAAGCCTAACGACTAGAACCATGTTCAATCCTCGAAGCGAGCGCCCGATACGTTTACCATACATTGACGTTCATACCATGAATATAAATTGTAGCAGCGCCATCCTACAAGCGATGTATATGGGCATTTAATTAAAGCAGACATTTTTCGGAATGTTGTTATTAAATGACGCGTTATGTCGTGAATTGGTACGAGGTGAGTAACACATGTGTCCTTAGAAGTTCCGATACTAAAGTAACCCTGACAGGCTTTTAGAGGCAGCCGTTGCTCAACCACCCTTAAAACCCATGCAAAAGAACAATAAAACGACGACAATAAACGTCATGTACCCTTGTCAGATGAAGAGTAGACGGACGGCGAAAACATCAAGTTTAATTAACATTAAAAGCGAATACTGATTGTATTATTTTCCATTTGGCGTCTGAGTATCAACTTAAAGTGATTGTTTCTGAGGCAATAAAATTACAAAATGTTGATGGCTTTACAGGATGATGGTTGGTAAAGTGAAGCAAGTGTTTGACATAAACAGTGCGAGGTAGTATATTTTCAATTAGGACAGTGTTACAGTATTTTTTAATATTCTGTTACTTATTCTATAAATTTAACAGCCACGATCACAACGACGTATCATTTAAAATAAAGCAAAGTCTCTACGTTTTGTGTAGACCTTGTGTTGATATACTTCATTATTGAAGTGAAAACTCAAATCAAATTACATATTTATTATCTAAATATTTAAATTTGTGTTTTTATATTTCTACTACTTTTGTCACTATTTTTACACTACTTAATACTACCTACATGCATTATAAAGACAAAGGAAAAATTACCAAGATCACCATGGTGGGAATCAAATACTGTCTTACGACCGAGTGTCCGAGCGGTGTAGGTATCAGCCGCGAAAGCTGAGACGGACGTTGGTGGTCTTGGTCGTTTTTTCTTTGGTATGTTTAATTATGCTATCCACTATTTATAATTTTATACTTCATTATATTCAAATCTTTAAAATTAGTAAATATTTTAATTTGTAATAAGCATAGCCATTATTTTTAAATCGTAGCTGTTACATGCTAGGTTCACCCATAAATTATAAAAAAAATATATTTATTTGAAATGAAAAACCTTAAACTAATACATAAATATCCTGCGGCCCCACACTAGGCAATGCCTGTCACGTGGCGACTATATGCATTATTATTCAAATGCATGTTGATTGTATTTTAGTGGATATATTTTTTGCCTTTATTTATTGTACACCCAGCTTTTTATATTTCTTAAGTACTGGGTACTAAAAATAAATATAATATAGGGATATAAATAAAACATATTCGGTTCATTTCAGTTTAGGTAAGTATCTATATAAATCGATCTGTTTTAAAATGATTAGAAAATATGCCTGACATAATATTTCTTTGAATTTTCTTTCAACCCACAATATCCGTTCTAAGTATTATTTTCGGAAATCGAAAAAAAGTATCCGCGGCCACCGTGAAGTATTTCGTTTAAAAACACCCGCGACCCTCTCATAATACCGGAGATGGAATGGCCTCTTTTACCCCAGGATGCCCCGGGCTCGGAGAAAGGGTAAATTGGTACATTTGAAGGCCGCATTTCCGTACGAACAGGACGTTATTGGGGTCGTGAACTGCGTGGGGCAGTCGATTTACCACCGGTCTTCTCGAAGCCAGAATTATTGCATTGCTGATTACGTACTTACCTTTATCGGCAAGGGAAATGCGGAAGAAATATATCGGTTTGATCGTTTCATATTATGTGGAATAAAGAAAACGAATAGATTATGAAAATATGGATACTAAATAAAACAATCACTATACAAATACACATAAAACGGGAACTACATATATCGGTAAACTGCAACGCCATTGTGCGAGAAAATTTACTGCTTTTTAGTTATGCGGTTATATAATTTTAGTAATAAAAAGAAAAATATTTCATAATCGGGACGGAATATTCAAACTTCGTAATAGTTCACGATTCTAATAACACTAAAGATTAAAAAATAACCAGTTCGATTTGGTACATGACAATAAAAAGAAATACCCAAAAACGAATGACATGAAAAACCATGTTGAGCAGTAGTTTTCACAGAAATATTCATTTCTATGCCGTGTATGGCGAAGGCAAACGCAAACAAATACGTGATCCGCATCGCTATTGCTGTTGGCCCACAGTTTCAATAACTACAGTAACTCAAATTAGCGAAACAAAAACTACGAGTGAGAGAAAACGTGTAGGGTCCTCTAAGCGGTACATATGAACCTGGTGGCTTATGATGGTCCTGTTTTATCTATGTATTGTGCTACGCGTCCCTTTCGCACTTGCATACCTTAGGCTTATGATGGTACCGTGTCTAATCGTTTGTCGGTGTTGCGGTCACGTTCTAACAAGTATGTAAGTGGAAATGTGACGCGTAGCATGATAGTTGGATAAAACGGGACCATCATAAGCCACCTGTTAGAAAGTAACGACAAGTTTGTCGTTTGGCATTTACGCAAACAAACGATTAGACACGGTACTGTCATAAGCCAACTGATGGTGTAATGTTGAGTTCAATTCAGAACCACGAGGTGTGCTTACTCGGGGAACTTATAGAGATTGGAAATCGATAATTAAAATGTTGATATATTCATAAAAAGTATCTGCTTATGATTGGTGAAAAGGTTTGATACTGTTCGATAACTAGGCACTAAAGTTATATTGTGTTAATTAAACTCTAAAGACAGTAAGATGTCCTCACCAGGGTTCAATCAGGGACCTGTACTTATGCAGGGTCCTATCGAATATATAGTATAAACTAGCCTAGGCCGTAAAACAAGCTCAACATCGTTATATGTCACAAAAACAAGTTAATCACATTCATTATTGGTTCACTACATAATAATAGGGTTCCGATCGAAATTGCTTATTAATTAGGTAGCGATTATATTGCTTGTTATTTCCGCCTATGTGTAATAACATCGTGCTATCAACATGTACGTACAGTTCATTAATATGTACGAATATTCTACTATAACTATCTTCGTAGTTTGTTAGACGTGTACACTTGTACAGTACAGTCGGATATTATTTACAAACTCAACTGTCCGTGCCATGCCTCTAATATTATTTTACAATGCATGCATATGCTTAGAATGTGCATTTTTAAGGGAAACATTATTCAGGTACACAAGGTGACACTTTTCTGCACCCGTGCGGGAATACATTTGCATAGGTAGTACTTTTCTGCACGGTCTAGTTACTCGCATAGTGTATTGTAAAATACTGTAAGACATCGATGTTGAAATGCAGGTGTTTTAACTGTTTAAAAAGCTCACTTTATTCCTGTATTTTAGATCACCAACATTCTTGCAGAAAAAGTCAACTTTTAAGATCTAGTTTTTTACTTCAATATTGTAAGTTAAGCTATAATGTAATTATAATGTTTTACTTAAGTTATTAAATAAATATAAAAAAACGTATTTTAAAATTCTATATAGCTTTCTAAGCGCTGGCCAAAGCTCAATAACTTTTGTACATTTTTTTTTATTTTCTATCCATTACATTTAGTTACACTTTCGACAAAATGGCACTTCAATATTTAATAATAATAATAAAAAAACTTACAACACTTTTATTATAAATTTCTATTCTTCTAGTTTCTTCGAGACCAGCAAAAATGTAAATGCAGGAGAATCTAAATACAGAAACAACTTTTAACTAGTACCAATAGGCCAACTAAGTCGCCAAGCTACGGTACAGTGCACAAAGAAATCCTAAAATTGCGAAGTGAAATCCAAAACGCACATTGCCTCTCAGTATTCATAGACGTCCTTTACATTTGACGTATAATTTGAGAGAAGTGAAATTTCCATTCCCGCTCGCATCGAGTGAATGGCTCCAGGAGGTTGCATAATGAGCCGGCTGCCGGGCCAGTTAAATACGGCTGTCCAGGACTGAACAATCTGCTATTTTGACGTGAATATTTGGCTAAGGTAACTAAATAGGCGGATTTTTATTTTGTTGTCATTTTTTAAATTTTCCAGGACTTTTTTACTTTGGAGTCCTGTCCATATTATTGCGAACAATGACGCACATTTGTCCAATCTCTGGTTATTATTGCGCGTTTGGTACCATTAGCAGGACTTGTCTACTCGCTAACGAGGGAACACGCTTGTCGGACGAATTTTTAAATTCTCCTGTGTCTGGGAGATACGGTAAAACAGTCCTATAATACCTTTAAGCTCCTTCCAAAACCTAGAGAATTATGTATGGGCTTATAATTTATCAATAATAATAATCACAGAGCTTGTTTTGATCGTATTATTAACACATTTTTGATAAGTAATACATTACGCTTGAACACTATGCTTTGGGAAACTTAATATCATTTAGTTTAAAGAATGCACTTTTTTCTGGATAGTTACGAAGTTATTCTACTGTTACGCTAGCGTACTGTCACAATGTTGTTGCTGACTAAGAGATTATGTGTAGCATAAAAGCGTTCACATTGAGGCGAATATAATCGACACTCCGACGAGGTAAATGTCTATTTTTAGTTATAGAGAATAATAAAAGACATTTACGGCGTGTTGGCTTATTGGGAAACATTTCATGAATTTGAAGCATACGACAAAAGCCGAAGATAACTTTAGGTGTAATTAGTTTTTTTTATGCGTAATTTGAGACGAGTATCCAACGAACTATATTTTTATTAGTAGGTAATTAATACCTGTGTAGTTACCTACCTACTCGTATAAGTGTACTTAAATAATGTTAAATGTTACAAAAGAGCTCAAATGTCAAACTAAGTCGAATCTTATGTGGACTCTGAAAGTTCAACGATAGTTTCGCCTGTCTATTTAGCGTATAATCCTGTTGCTCGTTTACTAATGAATGAGACTTCGCTATCGGTAAAACTTTATAACCATGTTTTACAAGTTCGTTGAATTTCGCTCGCCTAACGAATGCAGATACTGCAGTCGCATGGAACTCTAAGAAAATTTTCCTTTCAACACTTTTGTACGGACCGTGGAATAAACATTCTCAAAAAGGCACCAGTGTTTTAAATCAGTTAGGAACGCAACTTAAAAGCCGAGCATTCATTTACGGCGTTTTATTTATGACTTTAATTTTACTAATTAGTAGATGAATAGTACCTAACTGTGCTTATGCTTTATGCTTTTCCTTCTCGTTGCAGTGCCTGTTACTTTTGACTGTAAATAATAGGTAAGGTTTCCTTTGAATGGCATTTTCACGAGAAATTCCCGAGTGAAACCTTAATTTGTGCTGGTAATTTAATGCGATTCTTGGTTTTTGTACAACCAACACTTCATTGGCTGTCGTATAATATGCTGAGAGGACGTTTTAAGCTGTAGTAGTAAATATAATAAAATTCTTTCGTTGTTCGGATGTATTTATAAGTATACAATGTAGACGTAAAATTAGTCTCAATCCTCTAGTTTCAGATCTCAATATTTTCAGCGAGAATTATTCATTTGGTAAAATTCGAAAATTGCACAACCTAACCCAACCTAACTTGGTTGAAAAAACCCATGTCAATTGCCTAAAACAATAATACCCCGAAATCCAAATCGACAGTGTTCAGTCTGTTGTCAGGATTAATTAAAAAACGGTCTATTTCTTTAATCTCGTATCTTTTTTATTCTGTATTCAAATGTAAACCCAATTTCATATGGGAAAAAGATTTCTTGTGTTTGCAAAATAAATAGCTGTACAAGAAACATGTTTGAGAAAGTAGAGTTGAAATAGAATGAAGTTTAAATTGATCCCCGGGTCGTTCGTGGTGGTGTGTCAGCCAGCGGTTTGTAACGATACGCGGCCGGGTGTCATACATCAAAAACGGCTTTGGATAAAAATTGGTTACGTGAATTGCTCCGCTGAGAATTTATGCATTTGTTGTAACAAGAGTACTGCCTGTATGTACTGCAAGTAAGCAGCGCCCTTACAGAGCTCGACCACCACCACAGCCAAATAATATTGTACTTAATTTTGAATTAATACTATTAAGGTTTAGGTTGTTTTGTGTCGAAGGATGGGAAATCTATTTGTCCTCCTTTGTCTGTCTCTTTTCTGTTGTCACAAAATACTCATGTTTTAAAGATTTGGTTATGCGCCGCGCTCGTCAAATCTCTGGGGTTCCAAGGGTTAAGTTGCTGAGTTTCAGCCAGCTACATTGCACAAAAAATCACGCATGCAGTCGACTACTTCTACCACTGCAAATTCTTTTAAGGGTACTTAAGTATATACTGCTGCAACCATATATGACATACATACACATCTAACGGCAGCTCAAAAATGCCTCCAAAACAATTGTGCAACGGAGCCGAATATACCGCGTATATGTCGGCGCAACATGTTTGATAAATGAAAATGGAATATAGGCAATCGAAACTTTGATGAATCAATCACTACTATTTTTATATAAAGGTTTTACGTTTTTATACATTACCATAGAAATTCATTAGCGTGATGTATTGAACAGGGTAGTGACACATTATTATCATCGAAATTTCAGGACCATTTTTAAAAGTTAAGGCGTGCGGCTTCCACGTTTTATTTGTTGGTAATTAATCTACAAGTTTATTATACTCGTAGAAGCCGAAAAAATAATAAATTGATCTTTTAGTGGGCATTTTATGAAGTTATAATTAAATATTCTAGCTGTTACTATTCTTGTCATCTTTTGAATACTACATATCAATGGTAGAAGATAAATATAAAGAGTAATACCGTATATCTAAGTATGCTTCGAGGCTTGATCTTAACTATCTTAAGATCTATAAAACCTATGCCTTAGAGATTAAATTTGTCTGGCTTTTGGTAAAATTAGTTAGCACCGTAAATAACATTAGCTGGGTTAATAAGACGAACGTAATCGATCACGAGTCATGACACGCGGACCCGTGACTTACTGGGAATACTTTTAAACTTGGCCCAAATAACTAGCGACGGAGATACATATAGATAGTAAAATTTCTGTACTTATGTTCATAATTGTTCAAACGGGTTAATAATGATTTACCAAAAAGAAATTTCCAAAATTTCAGATCCCAAAAAATGTTTCCCAAAATTTCATTTGCCAAATAAAGATTTGCCAATATTATTTTTCCCAAAAAATGTTACGCAAACGTTTTATTTAGTTTGAGAATGTTAAGCCAATAAATCACGTACCAAGTAGTGTTTTGACCAATTTACATTAAGTAAATTGTTTCAGTTGGCAAAACATATTTTACGCTAATAAAAATAAGGCAAATGATAATGTTATTTTATGGAATATTCAAACGCCATTAGTAATTATCAGTTTTTTCGAATACTAGCTACGATTTACAAGTGTACGAAACACGGGGCTCTGGGAACTGATCCACCGGGGCTTCTAAGGGATAAAAGGTGCCTAACGAACCTACCCAGGTTAGGGTGGAGGAACTACAACTTGTTCTTTTTTGATGAAGGGGGCTTCGCCCCCTGAGCCCCCTTTTTACTTTTGCAAAGATGAGGATGCGTAAACAATTAATTAAAAATACTTAAGTATTTTTTAGACAACGCTTTTCACTAGCCTAGAAACCTAACCAATCCAAGTTGGTTTTACCCTTGTTTATTAAAATTTGTTCTTAAAATACCTTTTTGAATGAAATTTCAGACATGACAATTGTAGGCGCAGTGAAAATTGACTGTTCGAGTAGTAGGGAAATATTTATTTGTTTTCTGATTGTGTCACTCGGCAGCAAAGCTTGTTCAACTCTCGTGCCTTAAAACTCTCGCATCGCTCAAGATTCCATTTTATGAACCAATCGCTGTGCTCGTGGTTCAAATTCTGGAATCTTTCGCTTGCTCGGGTTTCAATATTTGCACTAGAGTTAAACAATCACTTTGCTGCCGAGTGAAACATAATATTTTTCACCACACTAAAGCGAGGAAACATGCGAAATAAAACTCAAACATAACAAATTAGAAGGTATTTATTTGCAAGTCCTCAACTTCCAAAAAATAAACAAATCAACAAATAATAAATCCCTCAAATGTTTATCTTGGCGTGGCAATGCTTAAAAATTCAGGATAATTCCAAAATGAGACTCATGAGTTATTGGCGATTTTTCTGTGATTTTCGGAATTATCCCACTTTCGCATCTCGCAACTTTTTTTTTTTTTTATGCTATAGGTGGCAAACGAACAGACGAATCGCCTGATGGAAAGCGATTAACGTCGCCCATGGACACCCGCAACACCAGAGGCGTAGCAAATGCGTTGCCGGCCTTTAAGGTGGGAGTACGCTCTTTTCTTGAAGGTTTGAAGGTCGTATCGGTCCGGAAACACCGCTTGTGACAATTCGTTCCAAAGTTTAGCTGTGCGAGGCAGGAAGTTACGAGAAAAGCGCACAGTTGAGGACCGCCAACCATCTAAATGGTGAGAATGAAAACATTGTCGCGTAGGGCGGTGGCGGAAAGAAGCGGCAGGTATTAATCCGAACAACTCCTCGGAACACTCCCCGTAGTAAATGCGATAGAAAATGCAGAGCGAGGCCACATCTCTACGCAGCGCCAGGGTATCAAGCCGATCAGAAATACGTTGGCAGTTGACAACTCGAGCTGCTCTCCGTTGGATGCGGTCTAGAGGGAGAAGCTGGTACTTAGGTGCCCCTGCCCAAAGATGAGAGCAGTATTCCATATGCGGGCGAACCTGCGCCTTATAAAGCTGTAGGCGGTGGGCCGGCGTGAAGTACTGCCTCGATCTATTGAGCACACCGAGTTTCTTCGAGGCCAATTTGGCCTTACCCTCTAGGTGGACGCGAAACTGGACATCACTCGAGATGTCAACACCAAGAATTCCAATACGGGCTGTGGCAGATAGGGAAGTGCTCTCGAAACGGAGTGACGCGACAAACGGAAGCTTTTTCGCGGTCACTCATCATTATTATCAACTTGATTTACGCTTTTGTTAATTTACATATATTATTCGGACAGAAAACTGAAAACTTGAAAATTAAGAGTGAAAGAAAACAAAACACGAACGAACTCGTTTAAATTTTAAAAGAAACAAATATTCGGATGCGTTCTGAAATTTGCATAGTGTCAACACCTTCATTTTCCTATAGTTTTTATTTGTCGTATTTTTAGAACTTTAAATTAAAAGCCTTTTACAACAAAATGTGGTATTTAATTTGGATTTTAGCATATTGAATATAATATTATAAAAGGTTCATGTGTATGAATCTGTTTGAAACTATTGAGTTTTCGAACGTACTGTGTAGTTCAAACGTCAAAAAGCTTATTGCACTCTCAGGCCGTATAAGTTATTGCTTTAGTCTATCCAGAAGTTTAAAAAAAAAATACTTTAACCTCTAGAGATTAAAACACAGTTTTGCGCTCTGAAATTGAAGGACAAACAGCGTGTTTACGAGCAGTGTGGTGAAATAGTACATTGTGCATCAAGGGAGGTAAGTACGGAATCACTAACGAGAGTGTTAGAAGCCCGACGCCGTTAGGCGGAGGGCTTTTATGACTCGAGTTAGTATTCCGCTTACCGACCGTGATGCATACAATGTTTTTCATCACACTTGCCAACCAAAAAATAAGTTTTAAGCAAATTGTTTGCTGAGATCGCGAAGCGTCTGGTTGATGTAACTAGAGACCGAAGAGCTGGCGACTTCCTCGCACAACGCATCAGTATTGCGATACAGCGAGGAAATGCCGCCAGCATTCTCGGTACAATGCCACAAGGGCCAATCTTAGATATAGGTTAGGTTAAGTAGATTAGTTAGATTTAATCTATGTACATAATTTGTAGTTTTGAAAATAAATATATAAAAAAAAATAGAACGATAAAAAAAAAAGTTTTAAGACATAATATTATTAAATGACGTACTGAAATTTCTATTACTCCCTAGGGAATTTCACTTTTCTATTACTCCCGCTACGCGCGCAAGCAATGGCGCGCTTAGACAGCAAGTGAGATGAAAAAAATATTAATTACAATGAACATTAAGATTATTAAATTTTTGGTAATTCGACGTCGAGTAATCAGTATTAGGATAAATATGGTGTAGGTGCTTTAAATGGGCCAAACGAGTAGTACGTATGCCACTTAACATTATGATATAAATACAAACATGTTTTATTTATGAAATCATGCCGTTGTAGTCATTTTATATTACACAAAAACTCCAATTTTTGTCCTTATAATGTTTTGTCATAACAAGTAATTTGACTAAATGTTTATTGTGTATTTTTTTGCCTTAATAAGACATTTAACAAATTACCAAATGCTTAAATGTTAATTTTCGTAGTAATATTCTGCTTAAAGAAAATTTTACCAAAATGAAAATATGCGTATTGTAAACTTGCCAAGAATAGCATTGACAAATAAAACATTTGCTAAAATTTGTTTGGGTAATGAAATTTGACCAAAGTCTTTTTGTGAAAATGGCAGGATCCCACAAATTCTTTATTATTGTTATCGTATCAAAATTAACTGAACATTGTAAGGAGATTGGCAACGCATGTGACGACCCTGGAGTTTTTTATAACAGTTCCTCAATATTTGTAAGCTTCGATGGTGCCAAGGACTTGCTTGATGGTAAAGCGTTACCATAGTCTATGAATAATAAAACTAACATGGCTTACCATGTGGTAATGGTAGTCACGTGACAATATCGATTACAAACTTTGTATAACACATTTACCCTACGCTCCCGATACTGGCTTGCACCACGGTATTTTAGGCCGAGCCATTAGGTGTAATTGCCAATTAACACCCGGCTGGCCAAACTAATTTCTTAGGTAGAAACCTATATGTGGACGCTGATAGTTTGTCCAATACACCTATTGGAAGGATATGTAACGATGACACAATTAGAATAAAAAAGCAGGTTTTTACAAAATGTTTTTGGGTCATGTTTTATAGCAAGTTAAAGCCTGAAATAGATCTTCAAATAGGTATTTTAACAAATATGCCTCAACCGCTGTTATTTTGGGGTATGAGTCCAATATACTGTCAAGTAGACAAAATATGAGAATTAATTGTAAAAACGGTGACGATTGGGACGCCGAGGACTATCATGATTTTTAGAGAGTTAGCAAACTTCTCGTTAACGGAGATTAGGGTGAAGCTACGTGTATCTTATCCAACAGCCTATTTCAGCCCACTACTGGACGTAGGCATCTCCTATTATCTATGCTTTGTATTAGGAGATAATGTAATCTTCGCGCTGAGCAATCCGGTTGGGGATCGCGATTAGTGCGTTCACTACGATGATCCTGCTCATCAATATATATGTGTGTGATCAGTGACACTTCAATCACTTAGTCGACTCTTACGACGCCTATGTGAAAAGTTAAGTCTTCATTTATTTAACAAGCACAATCACATTCATTTGGCGCTTAGTTTGGGACTGTGACATTTTGTTGTCCTCAAATATTTATGTGTTTATATCCCACTGATAATATATATTTCCTTTATTTGTTTTTTTTTTCTCAATCATTTTTTCTTAGGTTAGATATTTTCATAATATGATTATAAAAGTAAAATACAATGAAACATATAAAAGCAATACAAAACATATAAACACATTATAAAAAACCTAACCTAGGTTGCCGCCCGCAACGGGGCGGACCCAAGCTGCCGGTGTTAAGGTCGCAGAGAGAAGAACCGACGAACTATCCACGCCGTGTCCAGGACTACCGCCTTCTGTCTAACGAGTGGCTTTTAAGATTATTATTATTATAAATGGTTTATTTGATAATATTACACTATTGCGTATGCCATTTCCATGAATCGACTTACGGGAATCGCATTTTAATCGTGATAAACATTTCTCATATTTCACATTCATATTTAAACTTGATAATTTTTACAAAAAAAAATAGGTAGGAAGGAACCTAATACATTAAAATGTACCTCAGCTTTGTCTTTCCATTAATTTCACTCATTCCGCAGAAGTTCTTTCAACACAGGATACAAATTAACATACTCACATATAATTAAAAGCCAACTTACCACCATGTTCTTAAGTAATTGATATTTATTACGTCTCCAATATGAAACATCGCTAAGACGGATTGCCTTGAAGAAACTTGGGGCACTTAACTCAGGTGCCTCGGTATATAATTCACAGAGTAAAGTTAGGAAAGTGATTAACGCGGTATCTATTAGATATCATAGATTACCTGATATAGGCTCCGTATAAGGAAACTTCTCGGAAGTAGCACATGAAAGAATACGTGTAAAGTGCTAAAGAACGTCAATTTTAACCCTCGTAAAACAAACAAAATGTTTCAACATTGACAAATTATGTAAATGTAAAAAAAATGATGTAAACATAAATTATATACAGTGTGTTACCATGACCCAGGCTTTTACGAAAATGGGTAATAATACGCATTACTGGCAATCGTTTTCAAGTATTAAGAGTTGACAAATATTTAAATTAACTGTATAATTATTTTTATTTCGTTCGAACGATCAATGCAACGCGTGTACTGTTTAGTTGTCAAACGTTGCGAATGGCTGCGATCTGTCATTGTCAAGTGCCAATTAACGATTTATTTTGAAGTACATTGCTTCTCAATTAACTTTTCTTAGAAAGTTAATTACTTTTAAAATTAGGATTTTTAAACAAATAATGCACATGGTTTGGCTAAGAATCTGCATCTCAATCCTCGGTTCAAATAAAAGCCTGCATCATGTTAACCTGTACGAAAACGCCAATATGTCAGTTCGCCTCCAGGACCGGAGCTCGAAACCGATTCCATTGCAGCGAGGAGTAAGACAAGGAGATGTTATCTCTCCTAAATTGTTCACCGCTGCACTGGAAGATGTTTTCAAGGTTCTGGACTGGAGGGGATTTGGCATTAACATCAATGGCGAGTACATCACTCACCTTCGGTTTGCCGACGATATAATGGTCATGGCTGAGACCATGGAGGACTTAAGTACTATGCTCGATGATCTCAGTAGAGTCTCTGAAGATGTTGGTCTTAAGATGAACATGGACAAAACGAAGATCATGTCGAACGTCCATGTGATACCAACTCCAGTGAAAGTTAGAAACTCTACACTCGAAGTTGTTGACGAATATGTATACCTGGGACAAACAGTCCAGCTGGGTAAGTCCAACTTCGAGAACGAGATCAATCGTCGAATCAGACTGGGTTGGGCGGCGTTCGGGAGACTACGCAATATCTTCTCGTCCAATATACCGCAGTGTCTCAAGTCGAAAGTCTTCGACCAGTGTGTGTTGCCAGTGATTACTTACGGATCTGAAACGTGGTCGTTCACTATGAGACTCATTAGGAGGCTCAGAGTCACTCAACGAGCGATGGAGAGGGCAATGCTCGGGGTTTCTCTGCGAGATCACATCAGGAATGACGAGATCCGCAGAAGAACGAAAGTGACTGACGTAGCCCGAAGAATCGCCAGGTTGAAGTGGCAGTGGGCTGGCCATATTGCCAGGAGGATCGATGACCGGTGGGGTCGGCGTGTTCTCGAGTGGCGACCACGCACTGGACGGCGCAGCGTGGGAAGGCCCCCCACAAGATGGAGCGACGACCTGGTAAAGGTTGCGGGTGTCCAATGGATGCGGACGGCTCACGACCGATCTTTGTGGAACTTTCTGGGGGAGGCCTATGTCCAGCAGTGGACGTCAATTGGCTGATGATGATGATGATGATGATCATGTTAACACACTGTATAAGTATAAGAGTTACATTACGTTAACTAAACGTTAAACGTTTTAATTAACGTTACTTACGTTAATTAAAACTTTAATATTATAAAACCACACAATAAATAAATATATACTAAACTAAATCTAAAAACGGCCCCCGCGGCATGAATTCAAATTTAATATCCTCCTTAATTACGGTATGGTTCTAAATTGAAATCGTATTGGTCACCCGTAGAAGTGGACTGTGTTCAGCAATGTTAGACTGTGATTGCAAAAAAACGTTTATTCACGTTGTGCTTGTTTGTACTCGTAGGTTTGCATTCACTGATAAATTATGATGTGCCAATCGATAATCTTTTTCACTCATAGAGAACATTGCCTAAATTTCACAAAGCTCGTATTTATATAAGTGTCAGACGGAAGGCGACATACCTTCCCGCAAATGCCACGTCGATGGTTGTTAGTCGCGCAATAAAAGTTATAAATATTGGATGTCATAATACTAAAGAAAAAACGACCAAGATCACCAACGTCCGAGGTAGAAATCGAACCCACAGCTGTAAGTATTAAAATCGAACAAATAGTGCAAAATTTATAATTCACGGTTAGCAACTTCTCTCCTGCCATCTTTAAGTAATCCCGTGAATTCAAATTCATGCTGCATCTACTGTGGTGCTCACAACTGACATGTTATTAGTACAATATCCGGAGCACACGTTTCTACGGCAACCGATCTGGGTAACTACTGTAAATAAACTGATTAATAGTTTTGAAGTTACTTGTATTAATACGGGAACGTTTAGTTACAGACACGTCTCGAGCGATATTAATTTATAAACTTATTTTATTGCGCATAGTTGCAAGTTCTGAAATCGTAGTTCGAAGGAGGCAAACTAGTGTTAGAAATACCACAGGTCAATTTGGAAATATTTTTGTACATTTATTTTTACGTATCGATAATTATGTATCTATTATGTAATAACTATTATGTATATCGTCACTTGGTACTGTGGGTACCCACATCACAAGTCTCAATTGAGCTTACCGCGTGACCAGTCGATTTGTGCATTTTTATTTATGTAGTTTTATAAGGGCGTTTTTTGGGTAGAGAATTCGAAAATGCCGCGAGATGTGTACAATTTTACGTCTAGCTCGTGGCTCGCTCGTTGCTATGGTTACATTCTACAAAATTGACAGAACTTTGAATTTTTTGATAGTTACGGGGCCCTTCCAAAGTGAGCCACCCACTAATAGTACAGCTTACAAAATACTTTCTTTTACCGAACTATCCCACTGCTGTTCCCTGGGTAATGTGACAGAATTGCAACAAAAAAAAGTGATCGATCCCTGTACACTCCGCCGTCATATATGTGAACAGCGTTCGCCCGTACAATTTCCACCTTGAAGGCTACCATTTAGTACGGTCAAATCGTACATAATTTTACCCTAAACTCGCAAATCAAGTAGTATCGCTGCATTTTTGGTATGTTGTTTAGACACAATAGGACAGTATAAAACCATATTTTGCAAGCAAAAAAAAGTTGTGCCAGCTGGGTAGTACGTGAAAAACTGCGAAATTTACGGCCATTTTTTAGTTTCTGATTTTTATTTAAAAAACCTTACGTTTTTTGATATCATATGTAAATAAACGTTTAAAGGCTAATGAATTTCCAACAAGTTGAGCTAACATGCATTACCGTAGGTCTTATAGTTTCAGAGATTCGAGACTTTAAAAAGTACCCCTTTTTGTAAACTAGATAAAATTTTGTGTTTTGCTAACGTTTGCGACTTAATATCGCCTCACCTAATTATGCTACGAAAAACATGCAATAATGATCTTATAGCGCACTGAATATTCTTTAATTTAAGGGTAAAATTAGGTCAGTGAACTTTGTAGTTGAAAGTATAAACCCGAAATTCCAAAGGCAGGAGGCCTGCTATCTAAGTTTTTCATACAAATCGCAAGTCGAGTTGCAAAGCTGCAATTTTGGTATATTATAAAGGCCTTATAGATATATACGAAAATGCATATTAAAAGAAAAACAAAAAAATAATTTGGGCATAGGACGTAAAAAACGAAAAAAAAATCGCACTTTTTTTAGTTTTTGACGTTTAACTAAAAATCTATTATCTTTTTGATACTGATTGCTATAAAACTAAGAAAGAACATCAAATTTGAAAGGATTTGAGCTACGTTGCATCACCGTAAGTTATATATATTTTGAGATACGACGTTTCATAAAGTGCCCTTTTATCAAAACATAAACAAATTTAAGTTTACGTTAAAGCTATTCACTAAATATTGGCAAAACGTTCGCACTAAGAAAAAAAAGTAATTGGAGATAATAACTACATTAAATTTGGAACAAATTGAGCCGATAACAATTACTGTAAGTCTTATAGTTGGGGGTAAACGAGGCTTCAAAACATGCATTTATTTTCTTAACTTAATGAAGGGCACATTTTGAAATGTCGTATCTCTAAATCTATATAATTTAGGGTAATGCAAGGTAGCTCAAATCCTTTCAAATTTAATATTCTTTCATAGTTTTATAGCAATTAGTATCAAAAAGTTATACTTTTTTAGTTAAACGTCAAAAACTAAAAAAAGTCCGCTTTTTTTTCAGTTTTTTACGTCCTATACCTAAATCCTTTTTTTTTTCTTCTTGTAATATGCATTTTCGTACATCCCTATAGAGCCTACATAATATACAAAAATTGCAGCTTTGCAACACGACTTGCCATTTGTATAAAAAACTTAGATAGCGGACCTCCTGCTTTTTGAATTTCGCGTTTTTAGTTTCAATTACAAAGTTTACTGACCTGATTTTACCCTTAAATGAAAGAATATCAATTGCGCTATAAGATAATTATTTCTTGTTTTTCGTAGCATAATAAGGTAAGGCGATATTAAACCAAAAACGTTAGCAAAACTCAACATTTTATCTAGTTTACAAAACAGGGTACTATTTGAAGTCTCGAATCTCTGAAACTATAAGACCTACGGTAAAGCATGTTATCTCATCTTGTTACAAATTCATTAATCTTTAAACGTTACCTGGTACATATTGTCAAAAAACGTAAGGCTTTTTTTTATAAAAATCAGAAACTAAAAATAGACAGTAAATTTCACAGTTTTTCACGTATAACGCAGCTAGCACAACTTTTTTTTGCTTGCAAAATGTGGTTCTATACTGCCCTAAGGTGTCTAAATAACATACCAAAAATGCAGCTTTACTACATGTTTTGCGAGTTTAATGTACGATTTGACCGTACTAATTATTGGACCCTTCCAAATAGGAGACCGGCATATACTCCTCAAATCCTCATTTCCTATAGTGTTTGGCCGGACGAAGCGGAGGATTATTCGTTGTGAATTATTAACAAATACAGCTCCTGTGTCGCAGCTGCAGAGCCGCGCGTATTTGACATTGGGTTGGAAGTGGGAAATTCGAATACGCCGAGTAAGTATGCTTGAATCCCAAGCAGGTGATCTTCCTGCCTACATGTTTGTCAGCCTCCGTAGCCTAGTTGGTAGTGAAGCTGGAGGTTTCGGGTTCGAATCCCGGCGAGGGCATTCTTTGTGTATGGTCATGGCTGTCTATGTATTTAAGTATCTATATGTATCTATCTATTATACAAGGTAATTTTTTCACCAGTACAAATACTCTAGGGGTAAGAGAAGGGTAAGTAAGTCAAAATGAACAACTTTCACTATGGGGCCGAACCTGAAATCGCGAAAAAAAAATCATTTGTTCCATAGAAATTGTCGACTCATGGTCGTCTGAAATGTATGAAACAGCTGATTTTTTTTTCGCGATTTCAGGTTCGGCCCCATAGTAAAAGTTGTTCATTTTGACAGTACAAATGTACTGGTGAAAAAATAACCCAGTATATATCGTTGCCTGGTACCCACATCACAAGCCTTAATTGAGCTTACCGTGGGACTAGGTCTATTTGTGTAAGATGTCCCAAGATATTTATTTATTTACATGTGGCTTACCCAAAGGACTCAATAAATGTTTAAGCTCTGTGTCAATCATCCAAATTTCCAATTTGATTTGCCAAATTTTGATATAATGTAGGCACGAGGATAAGTTGAGCAGATATATCTTTCGCTTTTTTATTCTGCTCTCGATATTTTCGTCTATACATCTCCAATACGTTATTGTGCTTCGTAGACAAACAAACTTAAAAAGCGATTCTAGACGATGGGTTTTGAGCAACGTTCCGTGCAATTAGATTTAAGAATCACTAATAATATACGTACCTACAATCTACCTACAGCGCTCATTACCTACAATCGAAATTCAATGTATTACCCCCATTGCTCCCTCAATCCTTTGAGCAGAAAATCATGATTGCACGCGAAATTGTACCTCAATTCTGAAAAAGTTGTGTTTGGTTAATAAACCTTCCGGGTAATAAAACAAGATTGCTTTTGACAAAGATATAGACCTGTCAAGGTTTTCGCAAAGTAATGCGTTGTATGATGTTTGTACACTGTGCACTTGTACATACTTACAGGTACCACCAGATATAGTGTAATTGCTAATGTGTTGAAAGCGTCCGGATACTCCGGATATATTAATCTTAAGTCATCTGAATATTTATTAAATGATTTTGCCCGGGATTTTTCCCTCGCCCCACCGACGCTGTTACCGAACACGCAGCGCACGATGCCCTTTAGCCTCAAAGCAAGATGTCCTGCATTATAAATAATAAATAAATAAATATCTTGAGACATCTTACACAAATCAACCTAGTCCCACGGTAAGCTCAATTAAGGCTTGTGGTGTGGGTACCAGGCGACGATATAGAGATACGTATAGATACTTAGATACATACACAGCCACGACCATGGAACAAACATTTGTGATAAATAAATACACAAAGAATGCCCTCGCCGGGATTCGAACCCGGAACCTCCAGCTTCGTAGGCAGGGTCACTACCACCTAGGCTACAGAGGCTGACAAGCTGCAATCCGTCTAAATAAAGCAACTAACCTAACCACGCTCTGGTGGCGTTTAAGAGGTATTTAAGGTACAATTTTGTAATCAAATAGACGTGCCAATGCTTAGTGTGCAGTAGATGCCACATATTTTATTAGTTATTTGCTCTCGTCCGTAGGCTGTCAACAAGGGGATCCCCTAGGCCCAGCTCTATTTAGCTTAGCAATTCACCCCATTATCCAAAGTCTAAATTCCCGTTTCAATGTCTGGTATTTGGGCGACGGTACTTTAGGCGGTGACGTTGATGTTGTGCTGGATGATCTGCAAGTTCTCACAGAAAAATTTGCTCAAATAGGCCTTGAATTCAATTTTTCAAAGTGTGAAATATTCTTCCCAGACGGATATACTTCAAAAGATGTTGTTAACAATAGCTCCCTATACCTTTTGGGTTCGCCGGTTTTGGATGAATCTTTCCCAAACTTCGTTAACCAACACTGTCACAAGTTTAGTACCTTTTCTGATCGCTTACGCCAAATTAATGTTCACATGGCATACACGATGATGAAATATTGCCTCTTCGTCCCTAAATTCACCTATGCACTTCGTTGTAGCCACCTTTGGATGTACCCCGACCTTCGGGAAAAATTAGATATTTTGATAAAAGAAAACTTGTCATCAGTCATCAACATCCTTTTGAACAATAACCAGTGGTCCCAAGCCTCCCTTCCTATCAGGCATGGTGGCATTGGGATCCGCAAAATTTCACTTGTTTCTCTCCCGGCATTCCTTTCATCCATCCATAGTTCTCAAAATTTAATCGCTAAAATTCTAAAAGACCCCACTAATTTAAAAATTCCTTTTTTGACAGAAGCCATAGATTTTTGGAAGATCAACTGCCCTAACACAGACCTCCCAATTTCACCCCATTCGCAGCAACAATGGGACGAGCCGCTCTGCTTACTGGTACGGAATAACCTCCTAGAAACGTTTACCAACCCAGCAGAGCGTGCTCGTTTCCTTGCCTGTTTAAAATGGGAGTCTGGCTCATGGCTACAGGCCTTACCGTCTAGAAATCTGGGTACATTACTTGCCAATAACACATTTAGGCTCTCTGTGGCTCTACGTCTAGGTGCTGCGTGTGTTGCCCCACACCAATGCCATTGTGGTGCCATGGTGAGCAATAGGGGGTTGCATGGTCTGTCCTGCAGCAGGAGCGCTGGCCGTATCGCAAGGCA
>JALPQI010016692.1:0-37779 GCA_025490895.1 Thaumatotibia leucotreta
ATAGACGGCCGAGCGAAGCAAGGCCGTATAGGCGGCCGTATAAGCGGGCAACTCCTTTTCCCACTGCCAGCCACTTAAAAGGACATAAGAAAAAAAAAACAATATGAAAATACGTCAAAAAGTAAACTCAGCCGGGTTGTATCATAGCTCGTGTAACAAGAAACATCACATCAATATTTCATTGCATGTTTCAGAAAAGGAAATTAACGTAGACATCAAAAAATTCTTTAGCATAATAAATTGTTATTATTATTTCATCATCATCATCATCAGCCAATTGATGTCCACTGCTGGACATAGGCCTCCCCCAGAGAGCTCCACAAAGATCGGTCGTGAGCTGTCCGCATCCATTGGACACCCGCAACCTTTACCAGGTCGTCGCTCCATCTGGTGGGGGGCCTTCCCACGCTGCGCCGTCCAGTACGTGGTCGCCACTCGAGAATACGCCGACCCCACCGGTCATCGGTCCTCCGGGCAATATGGCCAGCCCACTGCCACTTCAACCTGGCGATTCTTCGGGCTATGTCAGTCACTTTTCGTTCTTCTGCGGATCTCGTCATTCCTGATGTGATCTCGCAGAGAAACCCCGAGCATTGCCCTGCCCTCTCCATCGCTCGTTGAGTGACTCTGAGCCTCCTAATGAGGCTCTCCTATTATTAGGTTGAAACTCGATGATAAAAATACGTGGTTCTTTTGAATACTTTATTGATTTAAAAAATAAAAATATAAAAACAATTGTCGTACCAACCAACCTTCTATTAGTGTTCATTATAAAAGCAGGTAAATTCAAATCAATTATTCATTTATGAAATAATGGAACAGCGTAACGTATATAAATTAAATAGGTATAGTCGCTCCTTAGTCATCTTTTTATATAAAAGCTGACTAAGTATAAAAGACGCAAAATATAAAACCTATACATTATAGTAGGTAGGTATATTGTATTATTTACGTTTTTTGCTTCCTATTGCTCACAAGAGACATAATTACAATAATAAAATAGTTATACACTTATTTTTCTGCTACTTTTGGTATTCGTAATAACTCAGATTTATTAGGAAATAGTACAGAAAATTGAATTCGGGTGAATCTCTTAATTTTCCTCGCCAATGTATAAAGTAAAAAATTCTGTCAAAAAATACAAATACTGGATCGAAAAATATGTGCATTATTTAAAGACACAATGCCAATAATATGATTAGTACAGGAAAAACATAACATTAATTTAATTTTAAACATGGATGACAACTAAGCGTCGTTATATGTATGTAAGTAAGTGTATCAAATAATTTGATCCACAGTAGGTATAATGTTTACAGCCACCTTACAGACACATTTCTGCTCAGTATATTCTCAAGGGTCATAATTTGAGTGTAGGTAAATAATAATATCTTTGTCAAAGATTACATTAATAAATTATGAAATTTATATACTCTATAGGTATATCTATGTAATAAAGGATTTAGCAAAACACATTTTGTTACATTTTGTACTGTACTTAACAATAATGACAGGATTTAAGTAAAGATAGGTAGACGACCATTAGGAGTGACGCATAGTTTGTATTTACCTACTACTTTTACAATAGAACCATATTTAATCTTCATGAGAGTCAGAACCGTATGGTGAAGTCGTGGTAGTCGAGTCGGGCCAACTGTTGGCTGTTGGTGAGGTCGCACTTCTGGATCTTGCAGCCGGGCGAGCCCACAGTACTCAGCCACTCGATCCTGTAACGATTTTTGTATGCATTAATGAATAAATAAGGTTCATCTGTCAATTTACTTCCCTGACAAGCTCGTGTGGGGAAAAAATATTTGTATCTCGTGTCTTTCAACATCAACACTCGAAACAAAGATCTACTTTGCTCTCTAGTTAAACAAATAACTAGTCTCATATTTTTCGGACCCACGGGTCAAAAGTTAGATGGGGCACATTTTTTTTTTATTCTGGAGCCGTAGTCGTGTATGTACTTCTCAATAATACCAATACATTAAGCTTATCGTCGAGCAAGCGTAAGTTTTGGACGTTTGCAATGAAATCTGCACGGCACCATCATTGCTGGTCCATAACCTATTCAAATCATTAACTGTCTTCCTTGGTTATAAATTAGATGGTTAATGTAACAATTTATAAATAAGATAAAATTATATCACTTTATTAATGATTTTTGGCACCCGCTGGTGTCTCATTAAGATTGTTAACATGTCAGTGATGTGTTGAAAAAACATTGTCTAATGAGGAACAACATTTTGGACCAAATCCAAAATAATGTTAAGTAGGTACTTACTCAAGTTCTAGATATATCAAACTATAAATATGTATCTTAACAGCAATTGAAATACATAAGTGAAATTAACCCTCAGTTATTTTTTTCAATAAAATGTTTATAGGTATCTACATTCTTAATTGTAACTGCCAAAGTGATACAAGATGCGCTAATTACATTAATATTTGTTTTAATTACTGTCTGTTTTGGGTCACTATAACGATCACCAATTTTACTGTCGTATTATTTTATTCTAAAACTGAAAAACGATCCACTAAATATTACACTAACAACAATGTAAACTAAACATAGAGGCAAACATCGGATGATACTCACATTTGATCCATCAAAGGTTTGACTCCCTGTATTTTGCCCACGATGGTGCCTTGCTTCGAGTTCTTGACCCATCCCACGATACCGATGGTCTCCGCTACCTCTTTACAGTATTTAGTGAAATAACAACCTGAAATAATATTAAAATCAAAGTTTATATATATCGAGTATTTCTCTTAACTTAACCCTCAACATATTTTAAAGTCAAACGGGACATTAACTTTAAATATAACTTTTACGTTTCGGGCATGACGACCCGTGGGCGCAGGCAGACTACCAGGTTCAGGTTGAGTTTGCCTGCGATGACAGGCAAACTCAACCTGAACCTTCAGGGCAATATTTAACGTAAGTTTCCGCGAGGAAGTCCCGTTTGTTAAATGTTTGTTTTTGTACATATAAATAATTTGGGTAGGTACACACAATCTTTTGAGGGCCTTACATCGCTACACAAAACGGTGGATTTTTGTAGAAGTTTCTGGAAGTTTTGTACCTACAGTGAGATATCAACAACTACCTACTAATCATAGGTATTATAAGCTACATTAAACATTTGTTAAGTATTACACTTTAACAAGTATTGTTATTTACTCTAAGCGTAGGTAACTTGCTATTATTATCACAATTACTTATGAGCTGTAGATTATGACGGTGACGATGATTGCAGACATGATAAAATTAGCAACACCAGCCCGGTACCAATACTTTGTGGTTAAATTTCAGTTTAAAAGATTTAGCGCCGCGCCCACATAAGTAGGTACCTTTCGAAGTATACCCCTTTTTTATTGATCCAGTGAGAAATAATATTATGTTGCATACCCCCCGAGCTTGAGGAGCTATATTTGAGGGATACACGAGACTCCCTCCACCCTTATCGAGAAGTGCTGGAGGTATGTCCGCTAAAAACCTCTTTGACGGCATTCTCGCCTCCCAACTAGGATTGCTACCGCGGACTTCGAAATTCGTAATTTTCAAGGATTATTCTCTGTCACTAAAGTGACAGAGACAAATCCTCGAAATTTACGGATATCGAAGTTCGCGGTAGCGCAGTTATGTGAGAGCCACGGGACGCCTGGAATTTGGCTGCGGCAAAGTGGGTATCCTAACGTGAACTTTACTCGTCACTTTGACTGTAAACTGCACCACGTCAATCTTTAGGTGCATTCAGACCAAACGAGCATTCGCTATTCTATCCCCCACTCTACGAAATCAACGAATCACGTTTTGTGTAACGATCGAATTTCGTAGAATAGGGGGTTAGAATAGCGAATGCTCATTTGGTCTGAATGCACCTTTAGGTATATCCACCGATAAGGTATTCCTAACAATGTACCCGGGGATAAGTTTAGGATTTAGGTATGCCCTAATATAGAAATGTGTAGAATGTTCTCGGGAACTTATATTTTACAAACAGCGTAATTGTGTCAGGACCGCAATACATAGATAATGTAAGTACCTGCTTGCAAAATTAGACGGACCCCTTTATGTTATAAATAAATATGTTTTCTCAAACATGCAATGAAATGTTGTATTTACGTGCCTAAAAAGTGGCCGGGAAGTAGGTACCTCGTTGCCGGCCTAGGCCGGCAAGTACCTCTTTTTTAATTTTCATTTGACATAGGGTTGTGACCTAGCATCTTGGCTTTTAGCCAATAATTATCTATAAGTAATATTAGTATAAAAAAAAATGATTGGCAAATTTTTGCAGTTATAATTAGGTATTTAAATTATATCATTTAAAATAAATGTACAATAACTACTTAAAATAATATTTAAAAAGCAGTATTATAGCGATCCGTCGGCCCCGATCACTGCATGCGATTAATTGGACCCAACCGACCGCGTCGTCTAATACCGCTTTTTTAAATTAAAAATTTGCAACTTTCAAACAGGTCAATCTTAAAAAAAAAATGAGGTGTCGGTGTCGTATTTGACTTTTGTTGTGTTTCAAAGACTTAGTTATGTACTTGACTTATAATTTCTTAGAAAGAAGATACATTTTTTTGTTTCATTTCATTGCATGTTTGAGAAAAGCATTATACATACCTCGGCCATGAAGTGACGGGTTGCCGTCCGAATACTATCCGTCTAGATATATTCGGCCGGCAACCAGTCACTTCCCGGCCTCGGTAGTAATGTACTATTCCTGCCTGATTGACAACAATGGCACATAATATGATTCCTAACATACACACTTTCAAATTCATGTTTCTACCAAAAAATAATAACGTACTAGAACTTACAGAAAACCGCTAGTATCTATAGGAATTAAACGTATTTGTTTTGGTTCCTTAGATTGTTTTGTTTCAATAAAAGGAGTGTGTTCGGAGCAAACACGTGTTTCGAATGAACCAAATCGAATGTCCCAATCCCAATCACTGACACCGACCTACATGCGTACGCGCCGCTGCTAATTATAATACTCTGATTAGCCGATCAGTCGTCGCCGTCAATCTTACAATGTGTGCCTAGTACGTGCTAGTAGGTACATAGTAATTAAGGCGATACCTGCGCTTCCATAAACCAAGCGCACTCGAAAGAGACACTGCGCACACCATTATGGCTCCTATACAAGTACATGAAAGAGAAGGATACGCTTCTCATCACAATTGGACTTTTTTGACAATTCACTGAAAAATATGAAAATCTGCTTTCAATGAAAATTCTGAATTACAAATTTGAATGCCTATCGTATTGGTGAATCATGTTATGGTAATTAGGTATTGATATTTATTGCAATGCGATCAATTTTACTGATAAAGAAGAACGGACTTTGAAAAATAACTATCGAGAAAATTGTTTTCAATCATGTTTCTGTATTACAAAATCATACGAAATATAATCATTACTCATTCTTAGAGATTTTTAACTAAAATTGAAATACATAATAAGAAATTTTCTGAGCGCTAAAATAACGCAGGCTGAGATCCGCGACATCGGTCACTGGAGCTCTGGACCCATCTCCGGAAGGAAAAACGCTCATCCCCTCCCCTTCGTTGCTCGCGACGGTGTTAAAGGTGCGTTTAAACCAAAAGAGCATTCGCTGTTCTAGCGCCCGTTCTACGAAATCAACAAATCACGTTTTGTGTACCAATCGACTTTCGTAGAGTGGGAGGTTAGAACAGCGAATGCTCTTTTAGTTTAACCGCACCTTAAGGTGCATGCAGACCAAAAGAGTATTCGCTGTTCTATCCCCCACTCTACGAAATCAACGAATCACGTTTCGTGTAACGATTGAATTTCGTAGAGTAGGGGGATAGAACAGCGAATGCTCTTTTGGTCTGCATGCACCTTTAGTGGCCTAAACCGAGATCTTAAAACCTTTCACAAGCGAGGCTAAGTCTTTCTAACACGAGGGCCACACCGAGAGTTTCGGGAATGACTCCCTATGCAGCAGGTCATTATCATCATCATCAGTTCAGCCATAAGGTGTCCACTGCTGAACATTGGCCTCCCCATACACCAATTCGAATAAGCGACCTACATTGAGTAGATATGTGAAAACAATCATTTTCTGAAAATATATCTTTCTTTTCAGTCTTTTTTCGGTTAAGTGTTTAACACCTGTATTTTAGAGTTGAGAAAGATTATTCAACCTATAAAACCGCATATCAATAATGTTTCCAAGATTCCGACAGTTTCGATGTGATATCGTTAGTGTCAAAATGTTATCTGGCTAACCCGAGATCGTGCAAGTGCGGCTTAACACGTTCATGGACGGTAAGGAGTTTGGCTTCCGACCAAAAATGACACATAAATTTGTATGGAAATTTTGTACATGCTATAGCATGCGTGTCATTATGACACATGAGAAATATGGTAGCTAAGGACGCATACTGCTATAGCATTCGACTGCTATAGAATAACTTAGGCAGGAGTCGATTACATATGCCAGTAAAATTCTGTATCATTGTCCTGCCACACCAGTTCTCGTTCGTTAGCTGATAGTTCCGACTCCTCGACACTTAAAACCTCTTCCGAAGATTTATCAGTTGCCTCCTCGAACAACCTGACAAATTTTTCGTGTTCTATTTTTCATCGTCTAGTTATTACAAATATTACAGATATATTTGACTAATAATGTAATAATGTATTTATGCCCCCGTTATGCTGTAAACAAATAGTATTAAACGTCTAGAGCCAATTATCGACCATATTATGTTCTTGAAAACGTAAGCGAAACACAACGGCGAACATATTGATGGAAATATTTTAATTTACCTTTCGCATATTTAAATCCATCTCCAATTCATTTCACAGTAAAAAATAAATACCTACTAAAATTCTTTACAGCAACGTATTCAAAATATATAGAAATAATAGATAAAAACAGTATTTACAACGATTTAAACATCATCTTATGTATTTGCACTCTCCCGGCGCACATGCCGCACATCTGAACAAATCCCCATACTACCGCGACTGCTATAGCATTTGTGCGCGTAAAAAGAGGGCAAGGAGGTGAGGTTATCGCTTACTCAAAAACTAAGCAAAAAATCGGGTGCGCTTTCATTCACATAACTTTTTAACTCCTAATATCGGAAGTCCGAAAATGAGTCTCATACAATTTTATATCATAATGATCACTCTTCATAATTTTTATTATCATAAAATATTGAAACTCCTAATCATTCGACTTCATTATGTTAATGTTCATACATTTGTTTATACTAATTTTTGTTTTCATAAATTTCTTGATCATAAGTGTTATATATCCTATACATTGAAGTTCATACTGTCAATAGTCATACATCTCTTTTATAATATTTTTATTTCATACAATTAAACCATCATACGATTAATTATAGAAAGAAACAGATTTTTAAGTCGCTGAAAATAGGTAAGGTTTTTATATGTATAAAATAGGTAAGGCTGCCAGAAAGGTGGGTTAGGTTAGGTTAGAACTGCGACGCTCACAGAACCAAAATGCTGCATGAAAGGTAGGTTAGGTTAGAACTACGACCTTCACAGAACTAAAATGCTGCCAGAAAGGTGGGTTAGGTTAGGTTAGAACTGCGACCCTCACAGAACCGAAATGCTGCCAGGAAGGTGGGTTAGGTTAGAACTGCGACCCTCACAGAACCGAAATGCTGCCAGGAAGGTGGGTTAGGTTAGGTTAGAACTGCGACCTTCACAGAACCAAAATGCTGCCAGAAAGGTGGGTTAGGTTAGGTTAGAACTGCGACCCTCACAGAACCGAAATGCTGCCAGAAAGTTTGGGTTTAGTTAGAAATATAATTCTTACATAACCTTAATTATATGTATGTATAGGTACACAAATAATATAAAAATAGTTTCTTATGAAGAAATGTATTCAGAATAAAAAAAAAATGAATCAACCACCTTCTTAATTGAAACATTATGAAATAAAAAATTATGACCACAGTGTGTTATGAGCTCCGATCATAGGAATTAAAAAAATATGAGGACTGTGTGTTATGAAGAGTGATTATTATGAACTCCAATTCGTAGTACAATCGTAAATAAGAATACAAATTTTATGAGAGCCAATATGGACCCCAAAAAATCATGTGATGTGACAGTAATCTTATCCAGGTTTGGTACAACGTGACAGTAAGTCGAGGACTATGGGTATTTTCTGTAGCGGAGCGAATTTTCTAACATTTCTGGTTAAGAAAAGGGGGACGATTGAAGACTGCTATAGCATTTGTGTCATATAAAGGGGGCCTTAACCCGAATGCTATAGCAGCTACGCCCGTGAACGTGTTAATATGTTCAAAGTGAGTTTTTAGATTGAAGATTCATGTCACTGTAAAGAGTGTAAATTTACCGTCAATACAGAAGTTGCGAACAATGTAATCATACTGTTTATTCAAAGAAATGTCTTTAATCTAGCACGATTTTTTTGTTTTTAGTGGTTACGGATAATGTATACAGGTGTAATCGATAAGTATTTACAGGCCATAATTCCGTAAATATGAGAGATATCAGAAAAAAAAAAACTGATATCGAAAGTGCATTTTACCCAACGACTAAAATTACACTAATAACTTTTTTGAAATAAAATCAGAAATATCTCAAATATTAATTATAAACCCTCCAATACATTTAGTAGGTACATAACCGTTCATCCAAAGACTAGTTTAATACGAATATTTTATTATTTAAGAATAAATTTTAGATTAATTATTTCATAAACGGTAGTATTATTATTTTATTACAATGTTTTCGTACAAATAACGAATCTCTAACAGTTTTATCTTTTACGACTCCCGACATTCTAAGTCGTCATACTAAATGCATGGGAGCGTTTTAAGTTAGTATTTTTAATATCATTTCATGTATTTAAAAAAAGTTATTAATGTAATTTTACTCGTTGGGTAACGTACTTTCGATATCAGTTGAAAGTTTTCTGATATCTCTCATATTTACGGAATTATGGCCTGTAAACACTTATCGATTACACCCTGTATACCTAGGTAATTGTAAGAGTTTATTAGTTAAAGTTATTTTATTAGTATAAGGATCAAGATTTATAAAGTCGTGCTTGTCAAAACTTTCACTCACTTTTTATTGTGATATTAAATTATACTTTAATATCTTTGTTTCAACTTTGAATTAGAAAGAGAACCAAGTAAAACATTTCAATAAAAAATGTATTAACAATTTAACATAATATAGGTAATCACTTGATTTCTAACGCATAGGTTGTCGATCCTACTCACCATATTACTAAATACATATACCTACCTAATAAAAAGGGATAGATATAATCAAACAGGTAAATTTTAATATACAATAATACTCACCTTGTACCTGTCCAAACACTTCGAACTCCGTCGAGTACAACTGATTAGGATCTTCGGTGCCCATCTCAAAACACGCACTTCAAATTTTCCGCCAATAAAACAAAAAGATAATATTCCAAGGTAATTTAGTTAACGTAGCAAAATATAATATGTTTTAAAATTTCGCGCTCCCTGCCCGCCCAAGCCGGGTGAGTGAACGCCGCCCAAGCCGCCCAACACACTCAAGTCAAGTGCCAATGTTACGTCACCGTCCTGGTTTATCTACTACAACTATTTATAAATCTTTAAGTGCAATTACCTTTAGGGTAACACATAAACGTATAGCTACTTTATGTAATTTTAGGAATATCTCCTAATGCGTCTATACGCATAGTTAATAGGAGAGGCCTACGTCCAGCAGTGGACTAACATAGGCTGATGATGTGTGTGTGATGTGAGGAATATCACATCACATTACATCATCAGCTTATCTCAGTCCACTGCTGGACGTAGACCTCTCCTATTAACTATACGTATAGACGCATTAGAAGGTAAATGCCCATAATCGCCACGCTGGGCAAGCGGATTAGCGATCGCAGTAGGTATCTACGTGTCCACTGTTCACTACGATGACGCTATTAGGAATAGATATATTTTTTATTGTAGAGAATAGAGATGTTTGATTTGCCTTAGGTATAGAGATGATATTAAATTAAGAGTAAAGGTACCTAACCAAAGGATATCCAAAAGGATTTTAATAAAAAAATAATGGAATAATTTAAATTACCTCTTCAAATTGAAGTAATGAATAACAGCAATAATGTAATTTCGTGTAAAATTAAATGATATTTATTAAATTTAATGTTTAATAGCTTAAATAGCCGTTATCATTTCTAAAAACACCTTAAAATTAGAAAAAGCCACATAAAACACAAAAAAAAATGACTTATTCTAATTTAACTTGTGGGGCATTCAATTGTTAGTTATTTATAGAGTTATAAAAACGTATTACTGTTCACGACTCATGTTTCACCCTGTATAAATCCTAAATTTGGTACAATAAAGTGAATTGCTTAGCGCCTATTCAATTTATTGTAGCTTATCAAGTGCGAGTGACTTTGCCACTAAATTGTATGAACTAAACTATTAACATTTAATACAAATTGCATGTTGGTACGTCCAAGTAATTACCTACCTATTAATAACAATTACTTACCTGCGTTTTAATGCCTACAATTTTGGAACCGCTTATTAGTAGAACATTGTGCATCAAGGGACGTAAGTATGGAATTACTAATGACTCTTAACGAGAGTGTTATAAGCCCGACGCCGTTAGACGGAGGCCTTTTATGACTCGAGTTAGTATTCCGCTTACCGACCGTGATGCATACAATGTTTTTCATCACACTTGCTGACAAAAAATAAGTTTTAAGACATAAATATTTATTACATGACGTACTGACATTTCTATTACTCCCTAAAGAATTCCTATTACTCCCGCTACACATACACACGCAAGCAATGGCGCGCTTAGGCAGCAAGTGTGATGAAAATTATGTTTTTTTACCGAAATTTACACTTTTGTACCGGTACCAATTTCCAGCTTTTTATGTATACCATGTCAGCCTCTGTAGCCTAGGTATATAGTTGGTAGCAGGTTGGTAGACTTGGTAGTGACCCTGCCTATAAGAAGAGGTTCCAGGTTCGAATTCCGGCGAGGGCATTATTTGTGTATTTATTTACACAAAGATTTGTGCTCTGGTCATGGCTATATATGTATCTATCTATCTATATATATAAAAGAAGAAGCTCCCTTATAAAGATGCACGCACAGCCTAAACCCCTGGTCCTATAGACTCCAAATTTGGCACGTAGGTTCCTTTTATGGTGTAGACGAGCACTAAGAAAGGATTTTACAAAATTCACCTTCTAAGGGGTTGAAATGGGGGTCCAAAGTTTGTATGGCGAAATAAGATTTTCACCTCAGCAGCTCGAAAAGACTTCTTTTGATTCGCGAAATCAGTGAGCAAAGTGCGATTTTGCTCACTGAGTGAATGTTGTTTTCCATGACGTTTAGACTTCAACTTTTTCTTTTGTTTCTTTCACTTGTTAGTAAAAAGACAGAGATGAAAAATGTTACGTTATAAATTGTCATAATATGCATTTTTTTTTTCGTTCATGGCATCCTAGCGTATTCAGCCAGTTGTATTAGACGACGCGTTTTATCGGACCCGATTCCTTGTATCCGAACGGCATATGGCCCCTACCACCAAGCATACATAACATTGGCGTCCGTCATTCCACCTCTCTATCGCTCTTATACATAAGTGTGACAGAGAGAAAGACAGCCGTTTTAAAACGGACGGATATCGTGGTACTAGGCGAGTCAGAATCGCGTTCAGAAATTCGACACGAGTTCATTTCTAAATAATTATAACTGTTTTATAAAATTTTATGAGCTTTCATTTTTTTAGTAGTTATAATTATGTACTTTCTGTTACAAACAGAATGGTAAAACAAAAACAAAAAATAACAGGATGGCACGTATAAATGTTTAATAACATATTTTCCTTTTCTCCATGCTGAGGTGAAAAGTTGTATGTACAACTTGAGAGCAAAGTTATTTGAATCTCGTGTCTTTCGAGTCTCTCGCTACGCTCAAGATTCTATTACAGAATCACTCGCTACGCTCGTGATTCTATAAAAGAATCTTTCGCTTGCTCAAGACTCAAAACTGACACTCGCATCAAATACGTACTTTGCTCTCATGTTGTACAAATAACTATAGTTGAACTATTTGATCCGAAACTTCGCAAAAGTATTCTTTAAAGTAATTGAGTAAAGGTATGTTAAAGGTTTTTTGAAAATTCAACCCCCGGAAAAAGGTAAAAAGGGTGACGAAGTGAAAAAATCAAGTTGGGTATCGTTTCTATGGTTTATCGGGACGTAGATCACGAATACAATAACGATTTTTAATTTTAACGCGGCGGACGTGAAATACTATGTACACGGTTATGGTGTAATGGGGTAAAATTCGAAAAATATCAATATAATTTTATTATTTATCTTTTATCTATATATATATAAAAGAAGAAGCTCCCTTATAAAGATGCACGCACAGCCTAAACCCCTGGTCCTATAGACTCCAAATTTGGCACGTAGGTTCCTTTTATGGTGTAGACGAGCACTAAGAAAGGATTTTTCAAAATTCACCTTCTAAGGGGTTGAAATGGGGGTCCAAAGTTTGTATGGCGAAATAAGATTGGTTGAACTATTTTATCCACAATTTCGCAAGAGTATTCTTTAAAAAAATTGAGTAAAGGTATGCTTAAGGTTTTTTAAAAATTCAACCCCTTGAAAAAGGTAAAAAGGGTGACAAAGTGAAAAAATCAAGATGGGTATCGTTTTTATAGTTTATCGAGTCGTAGATCACGAAAACAATCACGATTTTAAAATTTAACGCGGCGGACGTGAAATACTATGTACACGGTTATGGTGTGATGGGGTAAAATTCGAAAAATATCAATATAATTGTATTATTTGTTTATATTTATGTTCATTTCTGGTTCTAGAGATTCCAAATTTAGCGCGTAGGTTTCTTTGAGGATGTAGGGGTGCTCTAAAAAGGTTAAGTCGAAATCCACTCCCTAGAGGGTGTAATGGGGGTCCAAAGTTAGTATGGCGAAACAAGATTAGTTGGACTATTTTGTCCGAAACTTCCTAGGAGTATTCTTCAAAGTAATAAAGACATGTTTGCAGGTTTTTTGAAAATTTAACCCCTGAAAAAGGTAAAAAGGGTGAGGAAGTGAAAAAATCAAGTTGGGTATCGTTTCTATGGTTTATCGGGACGTAGATCACAAAAACGATTTTAAAATTTAACGCGGCAGACGTGAAATACTATGTACACGGTTATGGTGTGATGGGGTAAAATTCGAAAAATATTAATATAATTTTATTATTTATGTTTATTTCTGGTTCTAGAGATTCCAAATATAGCGCGTAGGTTTCTTTGAGGGTGTAGGGGCGCTCTAACACCTTCCCGGGCACTCAACGCCTATAGACGTGATTCCATTGTTCTTTCTATTGTGTCTGGAGTAGTGTCCGTGAAGGTGCTAAAAAAGGTTAAGTCAAAATCCACTCATTAGAGGGTGCAATGAGTCTAAAGTTTGTAGGGGAAATTTGACTATTTAAACTGTTTTATCCGAAACTTCACAGGAGTATTCCCAAACATAAATGACTAAAGACATGTTTTAGGGTTTTTGAGAATTGAACTCTTGAAAGTGGTAAAAAGGTTAAACAGTAAAAAAACAACATGGTTATCGTTTCTATAGTCTACTATCGTGTCGCTGTACCGAGGTGTACGTGAAATACCATCTTCTCTGTTATGGTCTCATGGGCTTGTGGGTTATGACAGGGGTATCGTTTCAGTGTTTATTTCTGATAAAAAAAATCTAAATATAGCATGTTAACCAACGTTAATAACCTTTTAAGTTTTCCCGAGTTTTCATGCGATAGTAATCAAAAGTACATATATCTGTGTATCCAAGGTGTTTTTTATAAAGTCAAAACAGTCGTCACCATAAATTTCGACATTTTTGATCCAATGGTGTAAATCGATGTATCGGGATCCCAGAGGTTCTTAACAAACTGCAAAAAAGGCTGCCTATTCAATTTCCGTTTCGATATTGTCCGTCATAAAAATCGGTGGTAATCTGAAGTTCTGACTGATCTGTTCATCATAATGAAGCAGAAGTCAAATTTGCAAGAAACGGTAACAATATTGAGTTACTTCAAATGTTAATCAGCTCGCCTAATTATGGTCATCTTTGTTAGGCCTGGGAAACGACAAATGATAGTTTTTATCATCAAAACACAACAATCACCTATGTGAGTGTGTATGTAAACTTTTAAAGATAAAAAACATTTGTCAGTTACCAGATGGTAAAGATGACCATAATATGATAGCGGATTTTGATAATAATCTATATCTGATATGTCAAAGCGTTTCAAGTAATGAATTTGAGGTCAAATTTGCACAAAATGATCGGCACCTTGAATTTATTTAGTTTGAATCCGACCTTAATAAAAATCGGTATCTTAGGATCCAAGGGGGTTTTTACAAAAAGTGAGAAGCTATCACATCTAAAATTTCTAGAACTTTGATTTAATATTGATAAAAATCGATACCTACCGAGAAGATGAAAAGTTCTTCATATGGAATTTGAAGTCAAAATTGCAAAAATAATTCGCCATCATTATAGCCATCATCATATTAGTTTAATACGACCGTGATAAAAATTTATAGAACGCGGCCGAACCGCGGGTAAAAGCACCATCCGCCACACTTAAATCGGTTAAGGCAAACGCGAGATAATCGCGGGAAAACATTAACATGCAGTGAATAGATATTAGAACGCGGGCGAAGCCGCGGGTAACTGCTAGTTATATATAATTATCGTTACCTAGTACCCACATCACAAGCTTTTAATTGAGCTTAGCGCTAAGTCGCGCTACTACGTCGATTTGAGTAAGATCGTATCTAATTTAATTAAAAACAAGTACCTACATTCTTAGTAAGGAGACTTATTAAGTAAATAACTTTCAAACTTCCAAATACACTTTGATACCTGATCCGGTATTTTAGTACAGTCACCACATGGGAATGTTGAGCCACTTGGCAATGGATGCAATTTGGTCGTGTAATATTATGGGTTCGGTATTTTTCGTTAGTAGGCACAATCGCGACATGACCGATGTTCCCCGATGATATCTCAGTCAAATACGAATCTTTGTTGCGTCAAAATTTCAGTATGTCAAAACTAGTTGAAATAATAAAAATTTCTTCGTCTACGAGAATTAAGGATTAGTCATCGGCCATTATTAGACGCTAGATGTCGTTGTTCCTAGAGGAAACTGGATAACGACAGTTCTTCATAGATCTGTCTAAAACCGTTTAGTAATTTATTCGTATTTGCTTCAAATCGTTTGCCATGACTTATCTGACATTAATAGGCGAGGTATTTTTTCCATTCAAGATATTTATATAAATAGGCATGTTATCGAGCAATTTTAAATTATTTTTTTCATTGACAGAGACAAATGCTATTGCTGTCTTTATTATCATTCGTTACAGCTCAGTTTACGTTAGTTGAAAACTTATGTAATGTAACCTTTGTAGAAATATGGTAGGTAACCTTTGACAATCTACATATAATCCTATAATCTGTCAATAGCCATAAAAATGTTTAGTAGAAACTTGAAAGTTTCTGACTGAAATTCTAACTTTGAAAAAATACCTGTCAGTGACAGCCGTTAAAAGGAAAGTGAACGAAATTACCATCAGGGTTCTGAAGTTAGATTGACGTCTCCAGGACTAAAGCGGATGTTATAATTATAACGTAACTATAGTAACGTCAGTTTCCGGAATAATAGCGATCAATCATTGGTTAAACATTTTTGTTATTACGTAACCATGGTAATGTCACCTTCTGAAGAATACGCGAGCGGTCATTGGCTAACCGTAGCAACGCCCGCCCCATTGGTCAGCAGAGTTCGGCCGAAGTCGTGATACCAGCCTCATAAGAGTTCGGAATCCGATTTGTATTATTCGACCAAGTTGCGAACAGTGGCAAGTGGCTCAACAATCCCGTGTGGTGACTGTACAAAGTAATTTTTGTTTTATGGAAATAGAACTATACGTCAGAAACGTGCATTTTTAGGTTAACTTTCTATAGTTGATTACTAGTTGTATTAAGTACTAAATTGTACTTGTACTAAGTTGTCTCCGTGGCTGCCCATCGAGTCAACAACTTCGAGTTCCGAGCTATCAACAGAGTCTATGATGTGTACAAGATTGGCATTTCACATCATCATCGGAAGACCAGCGCCAGCACATGCTTGCAACATGCTGAGATGAGGCTATTTCGTAGCATACATTTATTTATTTGAATTCTCCTTCGTTTCTGTATTTGTATATTGTGATTTTTGTGTTTGTTAGGTATGAATAAACTTATTTATATATAAATAAATAAATAAGTTTATTAACCAAAATATATATTTCTACATAAGTTTCGTCTTGTCCATTCATTTTCAAGCCCAGTGAAAAACTATGTTAATGTCATGCCTCATCGTGCTGATGAGTACCTCCATCGGCTTTGCAATGACTACGATATCGTCAGCTAACCGAAGTTGAATGATGTATTCGCCGTATATGTTGATGTCAAGTCCTTTCATTCCAGAAGCTTGAAGGTATCTTCATTTGAGATATACAAATAAACAATTTTGATTTTGATTTTTTTTTTTTGATTTTTGAGATAATAAACGATATCAGATAAATAACGTCTCCCTGCCTTATGCCACTTCGCAACGAAATCGCCTTCGTGCTTAGTTCCTGTACGAGTGTGACTGACATTGAGGCATTTTCGAGTAGTATACAAAAAAATACCGATAGTCAATACATATTGGGTAACTAATATAATAATGGCATCTACTCAACCACCGCTCATCATTCCACTGAATCGAAGGCTTTCTTATAGTCCACAAACGCAAAGCATAATAGGAAATTAGTTCAAATTATGCTTAGGTTAATTTGGTTATTTGTGTAATTTGCCGCAGCTTATGGATATGGAGTATGGTACCACAGCCTCTTCGGAATTTAGCTTGTTCGGGAGAATAGTTACATTTTTTATTCCATAACATACAAATATCTATGATAGTTCTAACAATGCTCACATAAAATAGATATAGGTACTATAGCCTCGTCCTGCCCGTATACTAAATTAGAGATTTTGAAATTTAAACCTAATAAGTTCGAAAATATAATCGCTTTTCTTTTGTTCTAAACAATCGAATATGACCTTTATAAATCACATTGGGCAGGACGAGGATAGCTAGGTAGCTACCTACATACCTTTAACAACAGGCCATGGATTTAGTACTTACTCTGAGCAATAGGCCTAACTAAATAACTAATAGTATGACCATTAGGTGGATATGGGTTGGCCGGACGCCCCCCTCGAGTAGCCAGTTCCGCCGAACAATTACAATTAAATGACAGATTGGACCAGCTTCCTCATCAACGATGTGACGTTGAAATGGGTGAAGGATTTTATTTTTATACAACTACGCAACGCTGTGCAGGTTGTTATGACAGCAGCATCTTATATTATTTTTATTTTATTATAAGGTTTATACTTTACACCATATACTATAAATTCTATTCCACTATTATTGTCTAAATAGCAGCAGCAAGTAGGTAACTAAAGTTGGCTATACCAAAGCGCAAAATTCATTTTAACTGATGGCTATTCAATTGAACTTTTTTTTTTAAGCACGGCGCGGCGCTCTTATCAATCGATGGAAATAAAAATAAATTTTCTCAAACATGCAATGAATAATAGTACATTGTGCATCAAGGGAGGTATGTGCGGAATTACTAACGAGAGTGTTAGAAGCCCGACGCCGTTAGGCGGAGGGCTTTTATGACTCGAGTTAGTATTCCGCTTACCGACCGTGATGCATACAATGTTTTTCATCACACTTGCCAACCAAAAAAATAAGATTTAAGACATAATATTATTAAATGACGTACTGACATTTTTATTACTCCCTAGGGAATTTCACTTTTCTATTACTCCCGCTACGTGCGTAAGCAATGGCGCGCTTAGACAGCAAGTGTGATGAAAAATATTGTCTTTACGTTCCTTAAAATAGACTCGGAAGTAGGTATCGCTTTTAGGGCGCAGTACACAATCACTGGGATACAATTTCATAACACTTTTCAGGCCTGGGCCTGCAAAGTAACTTTTTTTAATATCGACAATATTTTTTTTTTCTTGTATTTCTTTGTATGTTTGAGAAAAGCACTATACATGCCTCGGCGTGAAAACGGATTCCGGGGCCTATTTCTCGTACATTACAAGTTCACAAGTCTACAAGTTTACATATAAAACTCAATTGCACAAGTGTGTTTTAATTCTGTTTCTCTAACAAATGATTCTACAAGTGCTACATGGAGGTAGCATGATTACTATCATAGAGTAAAAAAGAGGTTTATTTACTAAGCAAAGTGGAAACGCAATGGCCATTATAAATGTTATGTTAATGTCATTGTCACTCATGTGCATCATAATCTTCATAAGAAGAAAATACGTCCTTTTAAAATTTAAGTGACAATATATGTCATCTACTATTCTTCAATAAAATGGCCGACTTGTGTCTGGCATGTGTCAGGGGAATGTATGTAGTGTATAAAATACAAGTAGTTATGAATAGCGTTTCTTAAAAATATTAATCACAAGTGTGAAATAAAATCAACGTCAGTTTCGTCAGTCACTCTTAGAATGTTTACAAGCCCTAGTGTGTCCGTATTTTTATATGATAAGGTGAATTCGTTAATAAATTACGCTAACCTTTAATAATATATTGTTTTGTTTTTGTGAAATAGCTCAAATTGTATTCTTAAATATTTTTTTGAGTTAATAATGACATCGTGATTTACACGAAAGAATGCAAAATCAATACAAGTAGTAATAATGATGTCTAAATGCTACACGTACGTATGTATATTAAAATGGTCGAAATTAGAATTGAAATGCCCGATAATCATAGCAATAAATAGCTTAAATATTAATTTTTATTTTACTAAAGACATCTAGCGACCAATAGAATAATCAAATTGGCGGCGAGTAGGTGAACTAGAATCGTCAAATGCTTCGCATAACGCTTATGTCTATGGTTTTAAAACTGTGTATGCGGTCCTAGTACAACTGGTGATTGACAGTAGCTCGCGGCCTTCATAGGGCTACCCGTCTCTTTTTTATCAATACAATCAATAAGGGACTAGTAGCCCGTGAGAAGAGCGCGTGTTGGTGTTGCGCATAAGATATTATGCTAGCCTGATGCCTACGTTACTCTAAAATATCTATCAGTCTCAATTACTATGTATTTCTATCCTGTATGTATATGCCCCCGCAGCACCACAGCGTGATAAAGCTTACAACGAAAAGAGAGGCATAGATTTTGGAACTACTCTTACGGTTTTATAAGCATGCTGTACCTAGATTTGTATTTTTATTGGTTTATGTCAAATAATATTTAACACTATAAAATAACCCCTTCATTTATCGATGAATAATGGATTTATAATAAATCAAACTTTTCGCATTAAGTGACAATTACACTTCGTCGTTGTTCGTCTAATACATCATGAGTCGTTACTAAGTAACATACTTTGCTTTAGGTGCACGGCTCAGTGTAATTCCCGCATTAAAGTGGTTTGATTTCCATATAAGTACGGTTAGCACATGATTGGTGCGACAATATGTCGCTGCGAGATAGACTATCCGTCCCTTTTATTAATAATAGTAAGTAAAAGACGGGAAATCTATCTCGCAGCGACATACTGTCGCTCCGAACATGTGCTAAGCGTAAATAATTGCTTGTGGTTTAGCAAGCCGTAACGTATTACCACATTATAAAAATATGCGAATTTTCTCTAATATATATGGCAATCGAACAACCTTAATGTTTTATAGTTATAGTAAATGAAACAATTAGGACCTTTTTAACAATTTTATTTTATTACAATTACAATAGTATTTTTCATAGTATAAGCTTTGGAGTATCCCATACAAAATATTAAAATATTCTCATAACTCCACCTACTCCAATGAGGTGAATCAGTGGCCCTAGCACATCTTGTGCTTAACAGGAACTTGCACCTACCAGATTCTTTTCGATTGCATAGATTGACCCATTCATTGCTGACGCCCCATATTTTTAATTATCACGTAGCGCCGCCGCCTTCTACGCGACGACGCGAATTCGCGTCCACGGCATCACGTTAACATTTCAATGGACGCGAATTCGCGTCCGCGGCATTAGGTTATATTACCACACTTCAAGGACGCGAATTCGCGTCTGCGGCATTAGGTTATTTCACACTTGAAGGACGCTAATTCGCGTCCTCGGCATCTTGTTTACGCATACACAGGACGCGAATTCGCGTCTTCGGCATCCGAGATAAGAATTATGAAAATTACAAATGCATTGAATCCAGAAACCAGCGACGGTATAATATTATCCTCCATAAATAAAATAACATTTTGGTATCCATTCATTGCTGACGCCCCATATTTTTAATTATCACGCAGCGCCGCCGCCTTCTACGCGACGACGCGAATTCGCGGCCACGGCATCACGTTAACATTTCAATGGACGCGAATTCGCGTCCGCGGCATTAGGTTATATTATCACACTTCAAGGACGCAAATTCGCGTCTGCGGCATTAGGTTATTTCACACTTGAAGGACGCTAATTCGCGTCCTCGGCATCTTGTTTACGCATACACAGGACGCGAATTCGCGTCTTCGGCATCCGAGATAAGAATTATGAAAATTACAAATGCATTGAACCCAGAAACCAGCGACGGTATAATATTATCCTCCATAAATAAAATAACATTTTGGTATCAGCTTTTAAGTACAGTTGATTTCTAGCAAAAAAAAAGAAATAACTCGAGGACGCGAATTTGCGTCCTCGGCATCACGTTTACGCATACATAGGACGCGAATTCGCGTCTTCGGCATTGAATGGGTTAAAAGGAGATGTGTATCTGTAAGTTGATGTCAAATACAAGATATTCTAGCCCCCCAGTGATCTCCGCCATGAGACACAGTGGCCTTAGCACATCTTGTGTATGAAAGCAACACGCAGCTAGCCATCTCTTTTCGATTATACTGATTAACAAGAGACTGGTAGCCGCGAAAAAGCAGCGTGCTACTGTTAAACACAAGATATGCTAGCCTCCAGACTTATGAATCTATTTAGTCAATCATTTAATTTTCTTAATTTGCATTCATATACCAACTATACATAGTATAGGTAGGTGGGTGAATATCCGAGCGTTTCAACCGCTTAATTTTGGTGGCAACATTCTTGCCGAAGTTTCTATTGGTTACAATGTGCTACTTATCATGTCATTTGAAGGAGGAACGGTACCTTATACTAAATGAAATGACGAAGTATAACATTGAGACGTTTAGAAACTTCGGCAAAAATGATGCCACCAAAATTAGGCGGTTGAAACGCTCAGATATTACCAATTTAATTAACAACTTGACGCTGGTGTATATAGTTCGTATTTAAAAAATCGGTTTGTTCGACTTATCGGGTTTCACTACGCAACCCTCGTAATGGTCAAGGACCCTATTGGATTCCAATAGTGTCTTAGACTATTAGTGATTCCGTACATGTGGAACCGTGTACATTATTATGAATATTCCTTTTTATTTAAAGTAAGAGTTATGCATTGTTTCCCGACATAAACTTTAGAACCGTAGGTATCCTATATATTCTTAGGACTACGTTTGAAGTGTCCATTACTAGTACTTCTCAACTAAAAGTTTCCAACACTTGCACCAGTGACCATTAAGTTATCATTCAATATACGGTTAACTTGGCAGATAATTTTTTCATGCGGATACATACTATAGCATTAGCGGTTTACTTGTAAGTTATGTTATGATAATCAAAGAATAAAGTAATATTGATAATGAATTATTAAGTACCTACTTAATAATTCATTATCAATATTACTGTTTCCTATATCCTATATACCTATATAGTAGGGTGGACCGATTTTTTTATTTTCGGGTAATCATAAAATAATCTTTACGAATCGATACTATGCGGCTAGAAAAACAAAAATATTATGACCATTTTTGGATATTTTATCATTATGGACCCCATATAGAAGCCCGAAGATCGGCCTTATTTTTAAGGTTTTTTTAAGAAAACTCGGATGAGCAAGGATATTTTCTGTTTTAATTTTATGGATAAACAAAATAAGATTGTTTTTCATAAATTTAAGGTTTGTGTGATTTAATTATATGATAATTGTTCGCAGTACCTCCAAAAAATAATTTTCAACTTTGAGGCTCTTGGGGCAGTACTTCCCGAATGATTATCGTAAAAAGATATATTGTTGAAAAAGTTACTTTTTAGACAGGTTATTCCTATAGGGCCGCGTTTCAGAAAATAATGAAAATAAATTTTTGTCCATGGATACATTGAAGTATGAAAAAAATTTTTTTTTTCGGATTTTTGTAACCGCGGGCCAATAGAATGATAGACGTAAAAAGTAACATTCTGTAACAATATACCTTTTTCCGATATTCATTTGGTAAGTACTGCCCCAAGAGCCTCAAAGTTGAAAAACAGTTTTCGCCGATACTGGTTATAATTTTCATATAATTAAATTGTGCAAATTCTAAATTTATGACAAATAATGTTATTTTGTTTCTACATAAAAATAAACCCGAAAATATCCACGAACTACTGACTTTTCTTAAAAAAACCTTAAAAATAGAGTCAATTTTTGGGCCTATAAACGAAGTACAAAATAAAAGTAAATCCAAAAATGATCATAACATTTTTTATTTCTCTAGCCACGAAGTATCGATCTATAAAGATTGTTTTATGAATTTCCAAAAATAAAAAAATCGATCCACCCTACTATATAGGATATAGGAAACAGGTACTCCTTGGTGTTTGGCAATCGGTACAATTTATAAATACATACATACAAATATATATACGGCACACGCCTGATAAATATCGATGATCTTTATCAATTGAGCTCAGCAGGCTGGTCCAGATGCTTGAAGATGCTAGCGATGCTCATACTATTTCCCATCCATTTTTTGATCAGACTCTTGAAATGAAATAGCGTACGAGTACAACTTATTTTGGAAGCGTTTATCCTGTTACTGATTGCTATTTCCCAGATAATCAATGAACATGAATAATAATAAGCAGGCCGTGACTTATATACCGGTATTTGGCGTCGAACCTGATACTTACCTCGCAATCTTCCGTATTCTGCTGCTCTACCTTAATTACTTACATATGTACTTCCTCCAATACTCCTTTTACCTGCGAAGTTATAAGTTTTTAAGCGTGTAAGCGAGTCCTAGTTTTGTATTTCATAAATCCTACTGAATGTTGTTATACTCGTACATGTCATAGATACATTGTTAGCGTGATTGTTTCATCGAACCTTATAAGCTTATAACCCTATTTAGGTACACATTACACACATTGTATAACAAAGCTAATTTACAAAAATATATTGACGTATGAAATTGTTAGTTAAAATAATGATTAGGAACAAGACCGCCCAACGTCTTCCGTTGTTTGCCTCAGTATTTTTATGGGTCGTCTAAAGCCACCAAAGCCACATCCATCCTTCCGAAACCTCTCGAAGAGTGCTTCGAAGTCTGGCGACGGCTTACTGCCAGCGTTACATACGTATAACGGAAACAACGCAAGGACTGAAAAGCGATGCCGAGGCTACTAGGATGGAACCTTGCGGGTGTTGGGCGCCGATAATCATATCGATAATACACATATTCCATAATACTCGCCGCAGCATGACGGCGGTAAGAATAAGAATACATTTCTCACCATCCCAACTCTTCCTGTGCGTATCGTAAACGTCGACTACATTATATAAAGTGTCACGACGACGGATTTATTGATGATGATGTGTCCATCATCATAGTGGGCACACAACTGAGATCGCCGACCCGCTGGCCTAGCATGGCGATTAAGTATGGGCATTTACCTCCTACTACGTCCTGCGTAGGTATAAGCAATAGAAGTGACTTTTGCCCAGCGATAGGCTGATGTAGTCTGATGATGATGAATACACGTATTCCTCATAGATTGCCACATGATTTAGTCACGTTTTATGTAGCATTTAATACATATAGTCTTGTCCTTAATAATCTTAAAATACACATACCTAAGCCACAACTTGCTGGGTATGAAAAAAGTGGTGGTAAGAAATGACAACTCTGAATTTTCTTAATTTACGTGTACGGAAAATAGTTGCTTAAGTTTTACCTCTATTAAACAAAAACCATTTCAATATAATATGATAAGACTTGACAGACAAATAATAACATAGACAATCCGATGGAAACTCCAAAGGTCCCTTATTGACGGATTTTATATTTACATAGAATAAATAGTAATGTATTCATATAATTATATGCTCTTACACACTTTAACACTACTAAAAGCAGAGCCGACTTACAACATAATTTCGTACCTAAATATTGGCCGACCAGTCAGAGCCGCCATAGTCGTCTGTTTCTGTCTACGTGTGAAAGAAAGAGATGTTACATAATTGTTGACTTATGCAATATAATATTCAAATGTTTACTATTTCTACTATATACTAATGTACTTAATTGTATAAATAATTACCGTATCGAAATAATGTTCACTTGAACACCAAGAACAACTAAACGTGTCACTAGGTGCTTGCAACGCCAAGAACACCTTTAGGTGCCATGATGTCACCTGTCAAAGCGATTCTCACACTTTTACGTATGGCTTAGGTACATTTGCTCGATTGGGTTCGAACTTTTGGTGTATTTTTTAGCCCTATCTTGTGTAAGATGTAAGGCGTTCAAAGGTAACATGACACCATGAAGCTAACGCTACTCAGGTAATTCAGCTCAAAAGGCACGAACCAAATACGAAGCCGAAGAATCACTAAATTATATTCATAATCTGTGATACCTATTCATTTTATTACATATAACTTAAATATTCAAGAAAACAACAGAAAACGGAATATGTGATTCTCTTAAATATGAAAAAGTAGTAGGTACCTAGTTATAATATATTATACAATAATGTCTGTTTCAATCTTTAACCACAAGAATTAAACCGGCTCTGTTGTAATTATGATCCCAAAAGGCTACAAGATTATACGGAAATGAAATAAGGTTAACATAGATGTATCATATTTTGTGATTGTTCCGTTGTCATCAGCAGTTCCACGTTTGTTATATTATATTACACTATGACAAACAAGTAACCTGATGGTAAACAGCTACTGCAGCTTATAAACGTGGGCATCTTCAGTGATGTCACATACGTTTTGCCGACCCTATGTCTCTATGTCGATAGCAAAAGTCGACAGAAGTCTCGGTGGGCCCCCCATTGAATGCCCGTAGAGTTTTGGTTATGTTACGCAGCAGGAAACCATCACCATTAATAGATAGAGAATGTTAATTTGACTTTAGTTGTCTGTAAGGTATTCATCTCCCACCTCTTTACCCTTCACTTGATAAAAATATAATATTTATATGAATACGCTTGATATGTACATGAACGTACTAAACATCTATGTAAACGTGGATTTCAAGAATGAATGCAATTTCTCAATACTTGAGGAACTTAACTGATTAAAAATCTGTTTAGAAGTTCCCAAAATTCTAGGATTTCCCAACGAACCCGCCATCGGAAATAGTCTCTGACAAAAATCCTGTATTGCTTATTAGTTGCTTAAATTAATGTAAGATCGTCATATAGCGCACCTTCTACGAGTAAATACTTAAATATTGTCAGCTCATGCACCTACGGGCGACTTCCTTTACTGCTGATAGTCTGCTATTGACACTGGAAACTCTACTTGTCAGCATCCATAACCTAGCTAGCATTGACTATGCCTACGAAACTGGAGGTTAAAGATTCGAATCCCGGCGAAGACGAATATTTGTTCCTTGGTCATGGTTGTTTTCTTGTTATTTCAATATAAGTATATCTTCCTATTTCAGTACCTATAGTATATACAGTGTAGAAATTAAACTCAGGCCCTGGAGGAAAACTACTTTAAATCCTTAAGCTAGCTCATTTTACTTAAAGGAGACATTCCTTTATTCCGCCGTGTGGTGACGGCAGTAAGAATACATTTGTCACCACCCCAACTCCTCCTGCGGGTGTCGTAAGAGTCGACTAAGGGATTGAAGTGTCACTGACCATTTTACAAGATTGATGATGGGCAGCAGCGTCATCATAGTGGACACATTACTGCGATTGCCAATCCGCTTGCCCAGCGTGGCGATTATGGGCATTTACCTCCTAATGCGTCTATACGCATAGTTAATAGGAGAGGCCTACGTCCAGCAGTGGACTAACATAGGCTGATGATGATGATGATGATCATGTATATTGTACCTATCTATTATAGAAATATGTCGTCTATCCACACCACACACACACACAATATCGTCACGCATTCGCACAATCTAAGCCTTATTTATTACTTTGGGCCTATCGACTTGTAAAATATTCGTGTAAGTAAATAACATAATCCACATCTATGACAGCCGCAAACGAAATGCGTGTACCAAGTTCTGAGAGTCCCCGTGGTCTTCATCTTCAGTTTCTTCGATTTCTGACAGAAACGTTATTTAAATAAATACAAAATTTGCCATGGACAGGACATGCTTAAGAAACTTCAAAAGATCGCTTGATTTCTCCAAAATGCTAATTAGATCCTGACTTGATTGTTTAACCAATTAAAAAGTATTTTAAATAAAAAATATGTACATATATTCAGCACAGTTTCTTCGCTATCAGAAAATTGGCTTTTATTGAATTTTCACCCCTTTGTTAATATACCTACAGCTATAGCTACTCTTGAACATTTCCCCCAGTTCTATAAATACATATAATAGTTACCATAACCACTACGTTTTTCAATTACATTTTCCTCTAGCCTGAAAGTGACTTGCCGCCAAAAGCTCGACTAATGAATAACGAATTAATAACTAATTTCCTAGTGGGAGAATCACTTTGACATCATACGTCATGACAAAACAGATTCTGGGTGAAGACACGACAAGACAATACGCCTCGGAGCTCTTCTAGGTGGACTTGACTTCCCTGCAAACACAACAGAAACGAATAGAAGATAAATAAAATTATTTATTTGTACCCGTACACAATATAGAGATCTCTTTTCTGTTACGATTTTCAAAGATAAAACTAAAAATATGCGCGAATCGACAATGGTTTCCCTTGTAATAAAATTAAATGTGAAACGATCGTTTATTTATCAATGGTAAAAGATAGCACTTGTATACTTTTGTTGTAGACATTAATTACATGACGGCTTCCATAATTTAGTCGATAATCAGTAGTCACCCTGCTTGCGAAGCGAGGTTCGAATCCCGGAGGGTGCATCTCTTCGCGTAAGTAGTATTTATTACAAAAATATTGGTTCCTCAGTCATGGTTCTTTTCTACGTATTTAAGTATCTAATACATATATACCAAATATACATATCCTCCTTTAATTAGTACACAAAACCCAAGCCTTAATGGAGCTTACCGTGAAACTCTGTAGATTTGTGTATGAATGCTTTATGACGTTCATTTATATTTTGACTATTTTACGCAGTAGGTATGAAAACTATTTTACACTATACTTCTTAGGTACTCACATTTACCTGTGGTTATACTTTCGTAAGATACCTTAAGGCCATATTATTTGACCTCTCAACGCTAGTTTTAAGAGTCATCCAGCCTCCGCTAATACCCGTGACAGTCGTCGTCAATGATGACGTGATACTGTAATACTCACAGTGAAAATATTTACAGTACTACAACTATGTGACTAGTGTAAATCGAAACGACATAGTGTAACATAATAATAATATAAGTGATTAATTTATAATCTGGCAAGCTCTAGCAAGCCATGTGTAAAGTAGACGGTAAATTTAGAAAATACATGGATGCGAGACTATCCCATTAATATTTAATACGAAACTCGTTATAGATCCGCGGTCCTATAATGCGTATCAGGCGTACAATTTCATAAAAAATGATGCTGATTTTCAAAATTTTTGATGGACTGTCCACGAAAAAAGTATATAATTATACATGATGATCAGGGGTCGAACTAATCAAGCAGATGACGCAAAAATAACGTACCTAATTTTGCATTATAGGATAATGCTTTTATTTAAGCTTCCGTGCTGCATATTTCATAAAGTAATATAATAATCGCGAGTAAATCCATTACATTTATACAGGATGAAAGATGTATTGATTGTATTTTGTAGTTACACCCAGGGTATACTTGCTGCTATCATAAAATTTGTGAGGCCTATATTAAAGGGTGTATCATTTATTATAAATACGACTTTACTTGGCCATAATTTTTTATATTACATGTTTATATAAAAACATACATGTGTCTAATTACTGCTTTAATAAGGTACACATTTCATCCTAGAAACTCGACGTAAACCATCTGGATTAGACACAACTAACCCAATCCAAAATCCTGATCTCCTGAGTAATAAAAAAATATTTCGGACAAGTATTTATTACAAGTAAATCTCGATTACAAGTAACATCTACAGGCGTGACGGACATCACTATTTAAAAATAAAAAACTGACGTAAATAATCGTATCCACAGATTATGTATGTTTATTTTGATGGAAAATCAGTCCTACTATCGCGAAATTCAAAATTCGTAAATTTCGAAGATTTTTCGCCGTAACTCCAACGAAGGCTTCATTAAAGTGAGAGAGACAAATCCTCGAAATTTGCGAAAATCGCAGTGGGGCCGCAGAACAAAACGATGAGAGAGATGTTCTAAATTTGTGTGGAGTTCATTCGCTCTTTGAAGTCGTACGGTGTCCGACTCCGAAAGTCCAAATTTATTAGGAGCTGAAACAGTCTCGCCAACGCTATCGGGGTACAGTCAAGGGAATAAATATAATAATATATACAACTTTAGACCTTATGCTCCAGACATAAGTAAAAAAGTGTAGTCATAGTCAGCGGCCCTACCGCAAACTCGAAAATCCGCAAATTTCGATTATTTTTCTCTTTCACTCTAATATCGCCTTGTTAGAAGTGACAAAGACAAATCGTCGTTTGCGGTTTTCGGAGTTCGTGGCAGTTGGCCAAAACTATGAAGAATCTCTCAGAAAGCGAATAACTTCAACAGTATTACGAGCAAACGTCTGTAACACACGAAATAACTGGGAAAATTGCACTTGTAGTTGCGGTTACAGGCCTCAAGACGTACGTCAGTTTTTGTTACAAGTCTACCACACCTACACTTGTTATTTACAATATTTTTATGAAACACTTGTTCGATTACGAGTTTAAAACTATTAAACTCCTGTATTTTTGTCTATGGATGAGCTAAAGGGACTTGTACCTGTAACTTGTAAAATTGTAACATAGTACTTTTATAAAACGCATATTGTAAAAAACGGGGCAAGTGTTGCCAGTAAACGCTTGTAAAATTGTAACTTGTAACTTTATAAAACGGGGCCCAGCTGTATAGGTTTGTCCGAAATACGTTTGATAGGCAATATTTTAAGCACGATAAAGCCCCTAAAAGAAACAATTTGGAAAGTAGCTATACATTACGTACACACCATACACTCAGAACATAGAAACGCAAAATAATACACATTTCAAAAGTTAGACCAGGTTAAACTTGTATTTATAATAAACGATACAGTCTTTAATACTATTTGCGTTTTCTTTGGCTCTATATTTCTGATATATTGTGTTATCTCCAAAATGCATTTGAATGTTGGTTCCATGTTTAGTATGTTTTGATCACAGCACGTACATGTTTTTGTCACGTATCTCCGAAAAGGGTAAATTATAACAATATTCTTGTAAATTCGACATTCAATTGTGTATTTTAAAACATTAGTAAAAGAACGGCATTATGTACTCAACTTACTTATATTTTCACCGTTACAATAAATATGTACCATATCATTGGTATAGATAATAGATCACATTTATCAAGTAAAATTTTCATTTTTTTTTTAATTTTTATTAATTTACCCTTCATGCAAATGTAACATAGTGGGTGCCATTCCCTATAGCAACTTTAGTCATTCGTATATTTTTCCATTCAATTTTTTTATGAAAAGCTTATTTCTCAGTACAGATTGCGCATTTTTACGCGCTTGTGCGAGAAGTGGTTCATTTTACGTCAGGTCGAAATCTTCGGAGGGCCATATGTACTGAAAAACGTCGTACGATACACGTGCGGAAACGAAATTCGTAACGCGTGTCGATTTAAAGCACTCCCTTCAGTCGTGCTTTAATTTATCTCCACTCCTTTAGTACTTAATTTTTTTCGCACTTGAATCGAAATGTACTAATTCTCGGTATGTTTCGTAACAATTCGCATTATTTTCCATAATTTTTTTAATTGATAGTATATTATTAGTAGTATTTTATTGATACCCATGTCTGCCTGCGACCACGGGTGTAACGTCAGGATATAATTAAACGTAAGTTTACGCGATTAGGACCCGTTTGTATTTAAAATATGAGTAATAGTCGTGAAAGTTTAAATCAATATAGTGCGACTGCTTGCAAAACATTTCATAAAATAATTCGAATTCCAAAATAAATTGTGTTTTTAAAATTTTAAGGATGATAACTAACTATTATGGATATAAAATCCTATTTTTAATAGATCTCGTATCTAATAAAAATAGGATTAGGTTACCTACTACTAGGAATAGGTACCATTCTTAATTATTTCACTATTTTCGTCATGTAAAAATGTGTCATGGTCTTATCACCAGTAGTCATCGTACTGTTTTTATCTATACTGTGTAATATGTTTGTTATTGTTTTGGTTTAATATATTGAATAACATAATTCTATTAATTTAGTCACTCACCACTTATGTTTATTCAGTCTCCGAAGCCCCAGTGATGATAACATTTTTTTATGTGTTATCACACCAATCTTAAAGATAGTTTGGTTGACGACAGCGGTGCGCAAAATTGACGTACGTCCTCCCTCCAACAGGTCCCGATTGGGACTGAAAGATGACAGCAGGAGCGATCCGGGAGAATAATTTCACATATTTTGTAAGATGAAATATAATTCTTACAATATTAATGATTTCTTCTTGTTAATCGTTGACACAGACTTTGACGTTTCTTCTGATATATTTTTTTCTTGGTAAAGTTATGTAGTTTCTTAGCAAAATGAGTTTTCATGCAGAGATTAGACCTATGTTTGGGATCGTTTTTTATAGGGCGAAGTTTGTTTAAAAACTTAATACTGATCAATGCGCGATAGATCAAGTTCTCAAATGTAACATACATAAGTTTTACTTCATAAAGAAGTAGTATTATTGAGAAAACTGAAAAAAACAAACGGGAATTCTACGCTTACCTCGCCTTAACGAAATATTTAGATTAAAAAAGGCAAGTTGCCTTGATGCATATTTATAGAACACACAGATTGATGCATTATATAGTATATTTTTGTTTACATTACTTACGAGTACATACTATTTAATAGAATCTTATATTCAAAGCTAATCTAAGCACGGACACCGTTTACCAATTTTTCAATACCAAGGATGTATACCTACCACCTTTCCTGGAAGAGCTATTCTTCATCATAATTAAAGTTCTTGACGAAGTATTCCACTGTCCGTTTCATATCTATCTCATCTTGCCTTGAATGTAGTTCACCATTGTTGACTGATTAATTGCATTTGCTCTTCGATGTGCATGTAAAAAGTAAATAATATATAAGAAACTTAAGAATTTTAAGTGACTGGCCAGGTGGCCAGATATAGCACAGAACCGGGATGAATGGAAGAAGAGGGGGGAGGCCTTTGCCCAGCAATGGGACAGAATGGGCTTATAATAATAATAATAATCGGGGGCAGCTTGTGGCGAGCTGACGGTGAGTGGCGACACCGCGGACCCCTATTCCAGAGGGCCCTTTTATATGGCCCTCGCCTCTGTGCTTGCCTTGACCGGCCGGCCAGAGTGGATTCGCAAGAGCGGGACCTATGCTCCAGGTTGGAAGTGTAAAATGTCATAACGCCGGCGGCCCTTGAACGGATTACCGGGATCTGGCTACCGCAGTCTCACCTCTCGACAACCTCAAAGCCGCTCTGAAGTGTTGCGCTATTGTCGCACTGTGCGTGCGGCCGTTTGTAGGGCCCACTAAATGAGTTGGCGAGTCACCACCTGCATTTTTACAATTTTGAGACTGATTGTCACGGCAGGTGTCCGCTAGTCTCCTCCCATAACCCAGTATCCAGTCCATCCATTATACCAACCATAGCCCAAGACCTTAGTTTCCATCGCAGTCACAGTGCTGCACTGCAATAGTCTTTGCACCTGGCGGGGACCATCTCCGGACGTATCATATTGTGCGCTCGGGGATGGTATCCGCCACGTGTATCCCTTGCTTTTAGATTATTTGTCTTAAAAGGCCTCTGCGCTGTTGGCTTCGGCCCCACGTATGCCTCCCAAAGGTCCGGGACCCCATGGTCCCGAGATAAGGTAAAGACGAACAATAATAATAATAATAACTTAAGACTAGGTTGATTTATACATATATACTAGACTATACTTGACTTGAGTAATATAAAATTATACAAATTGATCGCCATTTTAAATGGTAAATGCCCTTTACTATTGCAATAATTGAAACATAAATACATTGTCATTATGGTCATTGTAGAAGATGCGTGATAAGTAGTATAATAATCACAGCGACATTACTCAAATGACTCATCATAAAAACAATCAAAATCTAGTAACTTTGTTCAAGTAAGTAGGTACCTATGAATATATGTATAGGTTACCTGTAAATTCTTGTATTATTGGAAATGGGGAAGTTTGTAAGAGATTTCAAAAGAATTAAGATACTTTCAAATAACGATATTTCGTTCACGAGTCCTTTAAAATTAATTAGAAACCGCTTCGGTATGGACAGACGGACGGACCAGCACATAGGTACTATAACATTATATATGCATAGATATGTATTTTTAGAACTAGGAAAAGGACGGATGTATGACATTGATGGCATAAAATCATACCTATCTAGTACCAAACATTGCTTAGCATATTAGGACTACTAAAATGACAGGTTTCGGGTTTACGGCAAATGTGCCTACAACGCTCAAGAAAATTATGATGCATTGACCGTAAATTGGTACTTCTACTTCGTTTTTGGTATAGTAACTTAAATTGAAAATTCATACTATATCATAAATTAAACGGTGTTGGATTTATGTGTAGCAATATTCTACTCTGTAATACCTAGTAATATTGCCTGAGAAGCTGGAGGTTTATAGTGTTGAATCAAATAAAGTACCTATACACATACATTGGCCGTCTGGTTATGGCAGTAAGAATACATTTGTCACCACCTTAACTCCTCCTGTGTGTATCGTAAGAGTCGACTAAGGGATTGAAGTGTCACTGACCTTTATTTTATAAAAGATTGATGATGGGCAGCAGCGTCATCATAGTGGACCCATTCCTGCGATCGCCAATCCGCTTGCCCAGCGTGGCAATTATGGGCATTTGTCTCCTAGTGCGTTTATACGCATAGTTAATAGGAGAGGCCTATGTCCAGCAGTGGACTATCATAAGCTGATGATGATGATGATGACACATACATACTTATACCTACACAGATACTTGCCATCTACAATAAACTCACTTGAAAAACATTAGACTTCAGTCATTCATAATCTAGTTTATGTTTTAGTAGGTATTAGTTTCGAGTACAAGAACATGGGGACGCATAATGAACCTGACATAAATAAGACATTATTCCGTTACGTTAAGTCGATTTGTGTAAGATGTCCCAAAATATTTATTTATTTATTTTACACCTCGGCCTAGGTAGGTTACAAATCACTTATATATTATTGAGATAAGAAAACTTAATAAACTAGTCCTTTCAGAAGTATTTATGTACTAGTATCGAATCGAATTCGCTATGTGGTTGCGGTTGCCATGTGATGACGGCAATAAGAATAAATTTGTCACCACCCCAACTCTTTCCGTGGGTGTCGTAAGAGCCGACTAAAGGATTGAAGTGTCACGGACCATTCATTGATAGAAGATTGATGATGGGCAGCAGCGTCATCATAGTGGACCCATTCCTGCGATCGCCAATCCGCTTTCCCAGCGTGGCGATTATGGGTATTTACCTCCTAATGCGTCAATATGCTAATGGGATGGATTTGTGATAGCCTGACGATGATGATGAGAATAGAAGGAGACCACGATGCCAATAAAACCTTAGAACCTATTCACTGGCATTGGACATTTGTACTTATTTATAAACTACTACTACTTATTTTAAGTATTTTAACAGGATGCTGTTATTAGATACTTCTCACCATTGTGGAATGTGAAGTCTGAACTATCTTATGTAGCATAATAATAGCTCACAATCTTATTTCCTATAATTAATTAGATAATTCGATTGATAATTATTCGGGCATGGTGCGATAGAACAATCCTATTCATATAGAAAACCTAAGGCATTTATAAGCATGAACCTAAATAGCATACCATACATACACAGGTACTAAATGAGGGATCACATACCTTCCTTTTTTCTTAAGGCTATCAAAAAAATCTGATCAAAGCTTTTCATAGCTGGAAAGACAAACTGGCAGACAACATTAGGTCCTAAGTACAACTATGTGTATTATTTTACATATGAGGTTCTTTACTTTTTAAAAGACCTTCCTATCAATATGATAACAAAATTATAACACTAGTTTTGACTGCTTTTACCCCTTCCTTTACATTCTAATGAGTATTACTAAACTAAATAATATACTTTACAGAAACCACAGCCAAATTGAACTAGAGTCATTGTGTTGTCTAGTTGGTGATTCAAGCAGTCAGAACTCCATGATGAGGATGCACTGCGTCGGCGATGGAGGAATTGTCGTATCTTCTGTCCCATTTGTCGTCGTCGTCTACCTCTGGCTACAGCAGCTGCTTGCCATCAGAAGACTTGTATGCTTTGCTTATTTGCCACCGTAATAATAAAAAAGTCAAAATGTAAGATGCCTAGGTCCTACCAACCAACTACATTTTCATCACTATCATATCAAAATCCTAGAATATGTAGCTACTTACTCTGATATCCATCCTATTTGATAGCATTAGTATGACTTACACTTTACAATCATGTAAACGATTACTTAGTTATCTAGAATTACCCTATTGGCAGTGAACACGACGCCCTAAAGTATTCCACGTGATATGTTTTAATCATATCGAGCAGTTATGTAGTACATCGTGCTCGTTATTTTGTTCTGCTGTATTATGACAGCATTTTGAATAACTAATATTACGTAAATAAATGGCTACACTGATATCTGTAAAAGTATTTTTATAATAAAATGCCCTAAGCGTGTGTGATGCCGCTGATGGCAATAAGAATACTTTGTCACCACCCAACTCTTCCCGTGGGTGTCGTATGAGTCGGCTAAGGGATTGAAGTGTCACTGACCATTTATTTATCGAAGATTGATGACTCCCATCCGCTTGCCCAGCGTGGCGATTATAGGTATTTTCCTCCTAATGCGTTTATACGCATAATTTCAGCAGTGGACTATCATAGGCTGATGATGATGATGATGATGATGGGCAGCACCATCATCATAGTGGACACACTACTGCGATCGTCACCCCACTTGCCCCGCGTGGCGATTATGGGCATTTACTAGTAATTGGAGAGGTGACAATTAATATTATACCGATTCATTTATACTAAATATACTGAGATATGTATAAATGTACTCACCGTAAGGATGTAAATCATGTCATTAAATATTATAAAAATATTGTCATGTGTATAATCTTGTCGTTCAGATACATTATTCATTATCTAATGATGATCGTTAATATAATTTATAATTTTTATAATTTATATGTAGTTTTGTTTAACAATATAATAATTGATTCACGTCATCTGTCATTATGTCAAGTTTGCTTTTTTTATTTAAAAAAAGGCTTTTGTCACCCTTGTTTCATCGGCTTGTCATATTTCTCCATGTCATTTCTTCAATTGCTATTTTTGGCAGCACAATCTATCGATGAGTAGCGGAACCAAAACTTCGTGAAAACAATAATAAACTTATAACACTTTTTTTTAAATAACATGAACCCTGCATGCCATTGGGTGTTGGTGCCATACAATGAAATAATGTCCTAATTAAGAGCTTTAAAACGAGGTATATCTCAACCGTAGGTATACATTCATGGGACACGGTCCATACAATAATGCCTATTCTTCTTTCTCGGGTATTTGCAATCTGTTTCTGTGTGCGTCCGGCGTTGGAAAATTTCATTATTTTTTCTTTGGTATATGACATCTAATATTTAAAAATATACTGGGATTTTCCCAAAAATAATAATTTCATAGTAAACAGTATACTTTTTGTTTTTCTCAAAATAATATAATATTAAATTATATTACTGATTTTAACGAAGTGCGTTTAAAACTTACACATTTGAGACCTTAAAAATACATTATTTTCATTTTAACATTAATCAATTCTTAAAATAAACGCATTTTAGCAGTCGAACGAGACTCTTCATTATTTTGTTACAAGTCACAAGCGACAAGTGTATAATACAACCTTCGAAAAACAAAATGACTGTTCAATGCCTACTAGTACATGACGTTTAGTTGTATTTTTCAATTATGACACTTGTAAAATCTCTAGTATCCCCACTCTTGTAATAATTTATATAGCGGGGTGAAACGAGAACTTGTGAAAAATATTGATTTAACAGCGTTGCCATGGATACACACTTGTAATACAAGGCTTGTAATGTACGAGAAATAGGCCCATACCAACTTGGCCAGAAATCCTCTTTTCCCCGGCTCTGATGTAATGTATTATTTCAGAGTTTTTATTTTCAAGAAACGAGTGCTGCCAAACGGCAAAAAAAATCTAGAATCGATCTGTCAAGGAGTGACAGAGACAGATGCTCGAAGTTTACGATTTTACGTGTTACGAACCACGAACGAAGTGTTGCCTCTCTATCACACTTATGAATTCATACGTAAGGGTGAAGGGGAGAGGCAACACCTCGTTCGGTATCGGTAGGGCCTCTGGAAACAAGTAATAATATACACCATAGGTCGGCTGCTCATAAAGAACGGTTTCTCGCCCTCTTTTGTCATATATATGTATCATTAGGAAGATTATAATGATGGAACTTTAAACTGTAAATATTGGTTAAGAAAAGAAGAACCATAAAAAATAAAATTTAAAACTCGTGATTTCAGCAGCTAACTAAACGCAACTGAAGTGTCAAGCAAGTGTCAAAAGTTATCACAAGGTATTGTAACAGTCGTGATAATCTTTAACGCTTTGGTATTAAAGTCTACTTTGCAATAGCTTGCTAATTAGTAGTCATTGCTGAATTCAATTCGATTCTTGTCAATATAATAAGTTTAGTTTCGGAGACCGGACGCAACTGTGCCGGTTCTAGGAGCAATTATTATTTACAGGGACATTCAAAATCATTTTCCTCTGGCTTAATGTGTTAGATACAACTATTATTTCTCAAATATCTGTAAAAAAAACTAGAGCCAAATTAGCTTGTGAGTTATAGTTTTCCCACAAAAACAAAGCATAAATCTTGCACAAAATGCATGTTTGTAACAGTGGAGACCCAAAATTAGATGCTGCAGTGGAAGGATGGCTTAAAATAGATAAGGTAACCTGTAACTTGTCTTAATTTATATTATTTATCATACACCTATAGGGA
>JALPQI010016693.1:0-27171 GCA_025490895.1 Thaumatotibia leucotreta
ACCTGTGCCTGATACATATATTATAGAGCATGCTAAGAACCCGCGGAAGGTGCACACCTGCGTGTAGGAAGTGCTCGACGCTGAGCCCGTCGTGTCCCGGCGACTTACCACGACTCATGTGCTTTATGACGTCGGCAACTTCACGCGATGAGAAGTGAGTCACGGCAGCCTCACTGCCTTGTGACGACTGCTCAGCATCAAACACCCCCTCACAATTCCCCATAATAGGGGAAGCAGCTACTCTAAACTGGCGCATAAAGAGGTTTGCTATGGCGGTGGGGTCGCTGAGACCCTCCACGCTCGTAGGAAGACACGGCTTTGAATTTAATGACTGCGTGCTTTTCCAAAAACTTTTAAAATCTTTACTTGTATGGTGCTTAGCAATAATATCCATTTTAATTTTATTTTCATTTTTTAGACACCACTTTAATTTACCTTTAAAATAATTTCTAGATTCGCGCATTAATTCATAATAGTATCCACATGTCGGCTTCCCATATAAAACCCAAGTTTCAAAACATTCTCTCGCCTTTTTATGCGCTTCACTAACATGAAAGTTCCACCCCACGACCACTTTACGCTTATTATTTTTTGCCCGACTCTCGTAGGTCAAGGTCGCCGCTTGCGCAAGCGCTTGTGTTATCGTTAGGTATATATCATTTATAACCTGCTTATGTGACTCACAATTACACACCCTATCGGCACATGCACCCAACTCGGGGGGGAAGTGAATATCCCTCAAAAGCTCATGACACAATTTTTCCATATCTACCTATTTGGTCAACGTTTCTGGTTCCCCATAACACTTTATTTTCACCCTTGCTTAGATATGTTAATTTAGTTTTTATGATATTTAAGTCACACTCCACTACTAAGGGAAAATGATCGGAAGAATATACATTATAGTCAATATAAACATTTGTTATAGTTTGCCATGCGGAACACGTGACAAGGCAGTGGTCAAGCCATCTTTTACTATTATGAGCCTCACTTACAAATGTGAATGTTTGAGAGTCAACATCGAGAAATTCATAATCAGCACAAACCCACATTTGTTCCGATGAGAAAGATAACATTTCTCTACCGAATATCTCCGTGCTATGAGCGTTATAGTCTCCCATCATATACACACATTCGACACTACTATTTTCAATTAACGCACTTAAAGTACCTAAACACTGCGTAAACAACGGCAAGTTCTCTTCGCAATTTGTTGGCATATAAACATTCGTAACTAAAAACGCACTATTGTTTGTTGTCACTTTTATTGCAGTTAAGCGATCATTATCCGTCGGGATCACAGAGACGTTCAAAAATAAGGACTTACGCCATAAAATTGCAACTCCACCATACGGTCGCCCCCGTAGCACTCCGGACGAGATATCAACAGATGATGATCCAGTGTATGCAAAATCTGCATGTATTGTTCCTAAATAAGAAATATCATGGGGCAACAGCCACGTCTCCTGCAGACATAATATATCCGCTTCATCACATAACATCTTAATTTCGAAAACAGACGTTTTAATATTTTTACAATTGTAGCTTATTTACAATTGTAGCTAATGCTTTGAACCAGATTACACAATACATACAGTTAAATAGCTGCCGTAAAACCACATAACTAATAGTCCAAAAGCTCTCAACTATGGTCCAAAACGAGATCAAATATCTTTGATTACTTAGGTGTAATTGTTATATAAATCGTACTATTTAGTCGCTATAATTACAGATTACGACACCCGCAGGAGGAGTTGGGGTGGTGACAAATGTATTCTTTCTGCGTCACACGGCCAAGGCCACGACTAAGGGATTGAAGTGTCACGGACCATATTTGGTTAAAGATTGATGATGGGCAGCAGCGTCATCATAGTAGACACATTACTGCGATCGCCAATCCGCTCGCCCAGCGTGGCGATTATGGGCATTTACCTCCTAATGCGTCTATACGCATAGTTAATAGGAGAGACCTACGTCCAGCAGTAGACTATCATCAGGCTGATGATGATGAAAAACGTGACGTGTTGAAAAGGGGGTGACACTTGGTAATGATATTTTAGGACCGTTTTTGAACGGATATTTAGTATAGCAACTTCCATGTTTTATTTGTTCGTAAGTGCCAACTATTAGTCCTTACCTAATAACATAAGACACCACTAAAAGTTTTTAACCTCGTTTGTATTTATTTTGTAAACCAATTGCCTCTTAATGGAAAAAAAATTAACATTTACTGTAAAAATTATGTATTTACCTTGTGTTTATGCTCCATGTGCACGTATTTTGTTGTGAGATATGAGTATCATATTTATAATTGTTCATTATCATTTAATTGCCATTTCACCTATTACTTTTTACACCAAATTTACCTACATCCATTATTATTTTATTTATGTGTATCTTCCTATACAGTGTGTGGCCCTTAACACGGGAGAAAAATGAAATGAGTGACTCCTTAGACTATCGGCAATAATCCTGTAAAGGTCTTAGTGTCTCAAAGTGGTTAAGTTCGGAGATATTGTCATTCAAAGCTATGGACCTTTAGTACTGGATCTTGGCATCACGATGTCGTAGCTTGTCAGTCGCAATACATCTTGATAGTATACCAGGTACGAAGTCATAACAATAATTTTGTTTTTATTTTTACACTAATTTGCTAAGGTTTAAAAAAAAAATTGTACAGTTTTCAATGATTTAAAAATAATAAGTTATTGATAACTTTTAATTCAAGTAAATTAATCCATATTAATGAAAAATACATGAACAAAAAATTACAAAAAAATTTTTTTTTTTTTTTTAATTACAATATGTGGAAATGATTGTTGATCAGCTTATTAATGCACCGTTTAAATTTTCACCCCGGTTGTAGGCCACACACTGTATAAGAACTTTTCCTTTTCCATATTGTGAACCCCGGCAGCCCATCCATTAAATTTTGTTTGTTTGTATTATTAATTTATTATGTTGGCAAATATTAGGTAATAGGTTAAGAGGGTTGCCATCAATTAATTTATGTTACCAACCGTGACCTCACAAATGGCTCCAATGGAAGACCAGCGCTGGACTGTTTACAGGCCAGCAATTTATGCTGAATTGGAGACCATTTTGTGACACAATTTTGTTTTTGTTCTATATTTTATATTCGTGTTTCGCCACGTCGTGTTTATGTTGTGCCACAAATAAATGTTTTTCTTTTTCTTTCTTTTTCTTCACTAAATAGCATGTCCAACACTAGGTCATTTACCTTAATTAATTGCTATTTTTAAATCGCACGACGTGATGGGAGGTTACTGACTTTCATTAGAAGAGATTGTTACGAAAACATTTTTTTACTACGCCGCCATTTTTTACACGGTTGGTTGGGCAGACTACTTTGACAGCTTATGGGCCGTCTACTTCTAAACCACTAATTGGAGTTCGAGGCCAAAGAATCTACGAAAATATTGCCATAATTAACAATGAAATGTTCTTACAATAGTAAATCCTTATTTTCTAAAAACAGGCGTTGAGATATCTTATTTATTGGTAATTTTAATTCTTTAATTTATAGAAACAATATTATTTACTTATTTTCACGTAAATATGAGATATTTTAATAAAAACTTAATTATCCGCAATTATTAGTAACAAAGTTGGTATTGCGCTGGTATCACCTCAGGTGTTAATAACATTTGGTACAGCAATTTAACTACACATAAATTAAAACCCTATTTCTGCATATGTTTAGAATATTTTAATAAATAATAAATAATAATAAATATCTTGGGACATCTTACACAAATCGACCTAGTCCCACGGTAAGCTCAATTAAGGCTTGTAATGTGGGTACCAGGCGACGATATATATAATAGATAGATACATATAGATACTTAAATACATAGACAGCCATGACCAAGGAACAAACATTTGTGATAAATAAATACACAAAGAATGCCCTCGCCGGGATTCGAACCCGGAACCTCCAGCTTCGTAGGCAGGGTCACTACCAACTAGGCTACGGAGGCTGACATTGCAGAATAATATATTGTAGCCATGCTTTATGTTCACATTTCGTATTCGTAAACTTCCTTTGACCTACAAATTTCTTTGGCAGTGCTTATAGTTCTCCATTTCAATTATCATACAGATCTAACGATTTGTTTTCTTCCGTAGGTTGTTAACAAGGTGACCCACTTGGTTCAGCCATGTTTAGCTTCGCTATACACCCCATCATCAAAAAATTAAATTCCAAATGGAATATACTGGGTGAAATGTTATAAAACACAATGATACAAAATCATATTTTCTGAATCTACTCATGATTACAGCCAAGTTTTACTATGGGACCAGCTTTGAAAAAGTTACCACAAAATCTACATCTCCATACATATTGTGAAACCAGCTGTTGCTAGTTACAATCGATTTGTCATTATTGTCATTAATATGTATGTGCAAAAAATAATATGGGACTGTACTCGATTTTTACCCAGGACTCAGGAGGATAAGTGATGAAGAATAAAAAATAAAACAAAAATATCTTTCCCATGATTTTAACCCGTAATAAGGCAGGGGGCTTAGTAATTTAACCATGTCTACTGTCTTATTAAATATGGCACGCTGTCGTTTGTGTTGACTGATAATTCAACTTCTTTTTAAAATAGGCTTTGAAACGTTGGATCTTATCATTTTAAGTTCTTTACAAGAAAATTTTGTCATTTCTATGTTAGTTAAGAGGAAAGAAAAGTTTTTAGGTATTTACGTGTTTTTTAGAAAATCCTAGTTGTGACAGCTATATTAAACAAAAAGGCGTACAAACATTACGGAGGTATATAATGTTTTTATTAGGAATTATTTTAAATAAATTAATTAAATAACAAAAAGGTTGTGGAAACCTGAAAACTTTATTTGACAATGACATAAGAGACTTTGACAGATTTGACAATAACGCATCTGTCGTAGTTTCGTTGGCCTCGAACTCCAATTACTGGTATAGTTTAATATAAACCAAGGAAGCACTGAAGCATACAGCCAAATAGGTATACTGTAAAATTATTGTTTTATCTTTTATGTATTGTCTTTTAATGGATATTTTACCAATAAAGAATCTGTTCGTTTTTAAGAAGTCGGTTTTTAAGTTGGTGTTTAGTTACTGTCTCACGATAATTTAAATACAACTATTTACTACAACTAGCTCCTATTATAGCATTACCATTAGGCCTTAATGTTAGGTGTCAGATAACTGAAGCTATTATAATTATAACCTATGTCTCCTTGATTTTATCAAAGACGAGTAAGAAATAAGGATTGCTATTCTTCATGTTCATCGCACAATATACAGTATGTATCACCTCGTAGAGCAAAGAAAGAACCCCATTAATGTTTAGATCATACTAAACAACTTTTACTATGAGGCTAAACCCGAACTCGCGAAAAAAAATTTGACAGTTTCATACATTTTGATTGCGTGATCATGAACACGTTGTATGGGAGAGTAATTTTTTTTTTCGCGAATTCGAGTTTGGCCCCATAGTAAAATTTGTTTATAATAATAATAATAATAATAATAATAATAAGGCCGCAGGGCAGCTTGTGGCGAGCTGTTGGGGAGTAACGACCCCACGGACCCGAGTGCTCCCGAGAGTCGGTCAGGGTCCCCGCCTCCGGCGTGTCTTCGTCGGTCGGAGTGGAACCCCAAGGGGACCCGTAGGACTCTCAGCTCTGGCTTGCCTTAACTGGCCGTCCAGAGAGGAGTCGTCAGAGCTATATGCTCCAGGGGTGGAAGTGTAAATTTGCGTAAGTCGCGAGTTGGTGCAGCGGCTGTCAAGCCACTGCGCAGAAAGCGGTGTACACCTCTCTACACTCCTGAGCCGCCTACACCGGTGTTGCCCCTGGCTGTCTCTTGTGACGGCATTTACGGGGGCCCATCTAGTCGGCGGCGAGTCACCGCCTGCCTCGATAGCAAAGAGAAATCATTGTTATGGCAGGTGTCCGGACCTCTTTTCTATAGTTCCATTTCTGATCCATCCATCCTCCATCACCATAGCCCATTAGTCTTTTCCATTACTTCTCAATAGTCTCTATACGCCTGTTGGGACCGGTTTACGGATATCTATTGATGTGCCCGTGAATGGGTTCCAGCAGGTGTACAACACAGCAAATTTCTCCAAAGGGCCTCTACGTGTTGGATCTGTATCCCCGCGCAAGCCTATCAAAAAACCGGGATTTGTAAGCCCGTGATTCCCAAGGAGATACAAACATAATAATAATAATAATTTATTTCAGGCAGTGCCCATATAAAAGTTAGTTACATTATATTATATTACATTTACATTTTGACTTATACAACTACAGTTAGTACTAACACATAATTATAATTATAAGACAACAACGCCATTAAACCGGATGTCATTAATTTAATGTCAGCAATGGTGACCCGATTCTTCTCTCTGCTGATGCAAAGAAAAGCCTCTTGGATTGGAAACCGATCTCAGAGCGAATTATAATGGCCCGTTTCAACTCTAGAGTCCGCAAAATTACGATCGTGCAGTGCTACGCTCCGACAAATGCTGCCGCGGAGGAACTAAAGGATGACTTTTTTATAGCGAATTGCAGAATACTCTGCAAAAAATAAGGAAGCAGGATATAGTCATTTTGATGGGAGACCTGAATGCTAAAGTCGGTAGCAACAACAAAGACTGCGAAAACCACCTAGGCAGACACGGACTCGGGACGCGCAACGATAACGGAGAACGGTTTACGGAGTTATGCCAGAACAACAACCTTGTCATCGGAGGTACTCTTTTTCCGCATAAAGACATCCACAAGTATTCATGGACATCACCCGATGGCGTTACCCGGAACCAGATAGATCATCTTGCCATCAGCGCTAGATGGCGCACCTCACTACTGGACGTTCGAAACAGACGAGGCGCCGACATTGACAGCGATCATGCATTGATGGTTGCTGCACTGCGCCTCAAAGTAGCGTCCACGTATCAGGCTGCGAACTCTACCAAGGCCGGGCGCAGATACGATGTGGCAAAATTACAGGGACCGGATACTTGCAAGAAATTTGCCCTGGAGCTCCAGAACCGCTTCTCTGGGCTACCGTTAGGCGCAGACACAACCATTGAGGATGAGTGGAACCGCATAAAAATGGTTTACCAAGAAACCAGCTCATCTGTACTAGGGCACCCTTCTAAGAGTCGCGAAGAATGGATATCACAGTCTACCTGGGATCTCATTGACGCAAGGAAAGTGATTCACCTTCAAATGCTTAAAACATCGAGCGATCTTGACCTAGCCAACCTTAGAGACCAGTACAAGCAAATACGCAGACGCATCTATCGCAGTGCAAGAAGAGACAGGCGCATTTATAGCGATACCTTAGCTGAACGTGCACAGGCAGCGGCCAACACTGGGAATCTGAGAGAACTGTACAGAGCAACAAAGACCTTAGCTGGAAAGAGTCAGTATAAGAAAAGACCACTCCGTGACAAAGAAGGTAGACTCATAGTAACATCAGAAGGGCAGCTAAATCGTTGGCGTGAGCATTTTGAGGAAGTTTTCCGCATATCAGCCCCAGCTGCATCTGACAGTCAACGAAGCACCGTCGCACCTCAGCTGCTGGATATAGACCTTTCTCCACCATCTCGAGGTGAAGTCGAAAGCGCCATTCTTTCTCTCAAGAACAATAAAGCCCCCGGGATCGACCTGATTACGGCAGAGATGCTTAAAGCAGATTTACAGACCGCTGTCGAGTCCCTGACACCACTTTTAGAGAAAGTTTGGTATGCTGAAGATCTTCCTGATGACTGGAACAAAGGCCTTTTAATAACTGTTCCGAAAAAGGTGACCTCACTCAGTGCGAAAATTGGAGAGGAATCACTCTGCTCTCAGTACCGTCCAAAGTTCTGTGCAAAGTATTACTGGACAGAATGAAGAAAGCAATTGATTCCCTGCTTCGGAGAGAACAAGCGGGATTTCGCCCAAATCGATCATGCACGGACCAGATTAACACGCTACGGATCATTCTAGAAGAAGCATCAGAATGGCAACGAGAAACATATTTAACGTTCGTCGACTTCGAAAAAGCTTTTGATACGGTACGTTGGTCCAGTATCTGGTCCAGGCTGGACGAACTGGGTGTTCCACCTAAATTAAGAAGTCTCCTGCAAGCCATCTACAAGAAGTACACTTGTAAAGTTGCACATGATGGATTGATCTCCGAAGACATAGCAGTTCTCGCTGGTGTCAGACAAGGCTGTCTTCTATCGCCGTTGCTGTTTCTTATCGTCTTGGATGGTATCATGCACAGAGTCAACGATGGCAAGCGACGTGGGATAGAGTGGGGATTGACAGGGCACCTGGACGATCTAGACTACGCCGATGACATCTGTCTGCTTAGCCACAGACATATCGACATGCAGTCCAAGCTCGATGACCTGCAGCAAGAAGCGGCTACCGACGGTCTGAAAATTAACTCGCGGAAGACCCAAGAAATGCGGACGGAGGGTAAAAACTCGCTGACTCTGCATTTAGGTGCAGTCCCCATCGAGCGGGTCCAGAAATTCACCTACCTGGGTAGTGTGGTGTCAGAATCTGGAGGGACTGAAGACGACATCTCTTCAAGGATAGCCAAGGCTAGAGCGACTTTCGCGCAACTCCGCCCCATATGGCAGTCTAGGAAACTGACGAGAGGAGTAAAATTAAAAATCTTCCGATCCAATGTTAAGACCGTGTTGCTGTATGGGAGCGAGACGTGGAGAGTAACGAAAGACATCACGCAGCGAATCCAAGTCTTCGTCAATCGATGCTTACGACAGATTCTTGGTATATTCTGGCCCGAAAAAATCACAAATGAACACCTCCTAGAACTCTGTCACGAAACCCCGATCGGACATCAGATCACGCGCCGCAAGTGGACTGGGATAGGCCACACCCTCAGAAGAGACCCAGACCACATACCAAGGCAAGCCTTAGAATGGACCCCACAAGGCAAAAGGAGACGTGGACGGCCAAAGCAATCCTGGCGGCGCTCGGTGGCATCCGAGATAAAGACGATCGGGCTGTCATGGCCTGAGGTGAAGCTCGCAGCTCGAGATAGATCGCGATGGCGACGCACTGTGGACGCCCTCTGCCCCACCTAGGGGACTTAGGACTTTAAGTCAAGTAAGTCAATGGTGACCCGATTCAAGAATAATAACAATAACAAATTATTACAATTTAGGTCAACAAAAAAAAAAAAAAAAGTATCTGTAGCAATCATCAAATAAAATTAAAATACAATTATAAAATTCACCAAATAAAATTATAAAATTTAAAATAAAATTAAAATTCACCAAATAAAATTATAAAATTTAAAATAAAATTCACCAAATTTAATAATAAAATCTAAAATAAAATTAAAATTCACCAAATAAAATTATAAAATTTAAAATAAAATTCACCAAATTTAATAATAAAATTTAAAATAAAATTCACCAGATAAAATTTACATGAGTGGAGTGCAGCCCGATCCATCTCCTCAACATGGGCGAGTCCCATCTCTCAGCAAAAACCCTTAGTACGCTGTTGGGGCTTTTCCGCACTCTGTCCATCAGCGAAGCGCAGCGCTTTCTAATGACAGCATGAAAGCCATCGACCCCCGCCTCCGCAAACATGCCAGAGGCACTGCATCTTCGCTGCAGCCCCATCAGCGCCCTAAAGGCATTATTATATTGCACGCGAAGTGCATTATACGCCCGCTGCGTATAATTGACCCAGAGACTGCTTGTGTAAAAAACATTGACAGTATGCCCTAAATAAGGTAAGTTTTACGTCCCTCGTACAACCTGCAAATCTCTGAGCCAACATATTACAGCGCACGGACAACGCCCGACGCTCCCGCTCAATGTCCATGTTATCAGAGAGATCCTCAGTGACCCAGTGACCCAGGTACTTAAAATGGTGAACTCTATTTAAAAATGTGCCACATAATGCCACTGGTGACACATACTCATAGGTCTTAGCACCAGCCTTGAATATTAGGATTTCACTTTTCTTGGCATTGTACCTGAGTCCATGGTCCACCGCGTACCTCTCACAGACACTGAGCAAGTTCTGCAGCGCAGTGAGAGATGGCGTGAGCAGTACCATGTCATCTGCATAGCTGATGTTGTTCATACAAACCCCATCAACCGAGCATCCGACATTGGCACCACTCAACTCCTCCAACAAACCGTTGATATAAAAATTGAACAGCTTGGGAGACGTAAGCCCGCCCTGCCTCACCCCACACTCCAACCTGTACTCCTCCGAAAAAACACCTGCCCATCGCACACAGTTTCTCTGGCTGTGGTACCAATATTTTATCAGAGAAATTACTTCAGTAGGTAAGTTAGTACTCTCAACCTTTTGCCATAGAACCTTATACGACACCAGGTCGAAGGCCTTAGACAGGTCCAGGAAACATGCCAAGACTGGTGTTTTTCTAGAGGTATAGTACTGGACGGTCCGCTTGAGACACAGGATAGCACTCTCAGTTGAGACTCCAGGCCTGAAGCCGAATTGGGCATCGTGAAAACTTAAGTGCTTATCCAACTGCCGATCAAGCAGAGCGTCCAGCACTTTGGCTATAATATTAGCTAGCGAGATGGGTCTGTAATTATTTAGATCTGATGCATCCCCGGTTTTATTTTTAACGATGGGCACCACCACTGTACGCATCAACTCATCCGGTAGGTAACCATGGCTAATACAGAGACTATAGAATCTAGCCAACACGCTCGACAGTCGGCACCCTGCATGTTTAAGATGCTCGACGCCCAGGCTGTCAAAACCACTTGCCAGAGATTTAATCGCAAAGGATACCTCGCTGGCAGATATGGTTACTGAAATCCTCTTGTTCCGATTCCTCAACCCAACCGTCGGAGCAGTGCGTCCCAGGGGCGACTCGACCTTAAAATGACCTTTGAAAGCGTTGGCTATTTCCTTGGGGTCGTACAGGCCACCTACACTAACAGGCAGGCCAGGGTTCGGGTTAAGTTTATTTGTTTCTTTCCAAAATCTTCCAAAATCCTTCCTATGATGATGTTCTGCAATAATATCTAGTTTAATTTGTTTTTCGTTGTCTTGACAGTATTTTAATTTTGATTTAAAGAGCCGACGAGACTCGCACATGCTATTATAAACGGACCCCGTTGTAGGTTTTCCGCAAGAGATCCAAACCAAGAAACAATCCCTGGCCTTCCTGTGAGCCTCCCCCACATGCCTGTTCCACCCTGTCACATATTTACGCTTTGTGTGTCTAGGCTCAACATAACTAATCTCTGCACCCATGCTAAGTATATTCACAATATCAGTATACATATTTTTCAAAAGCAATTTATGACTATCACATACACAAATCGCATGAGCACAGCTATCAAAATCTGATGGTAAATTTATTTTCTCCAATTCTGTATTACAATAGTTATAATATTTCTCAAGTTTAGTATGATCTAAATATTAATGGGTTTCTTTCTTTGCCCTACGAGGTGATACATACTGTATAGATAAATCATAGAGCTTGGAATTGCATTTTTGAATGGCGTGCCTGTTAAGGTGCATCAATCAACCAATCACGTTTTGTGTAACATTCGAATTTCGTAGAGTAGGGGGTTAGAATAGTGAATGCTCGTTTGGTCTGAATGCACCTTTAGGCAATGGTATCACAGCGAGCTACTAAGCTATGAACTGTCGGCTATAAACACGAACTGAAGTATCGGTAATTCGTGAATTGGTCGAGATAGATTTTGTGTAGTAAGTTATTCTTTAGTACGATTAATATCACTACATAGTATACAATAAAGTCACCTTTTCTGTCTTTATGTCCCTTTGTACGCTTAAATCTTTAAAACTACGCAACGGATTTTGATGAGATTATTTTTTAATAAGTAGAGTAATTCAAGAGGAAGTTTTTATGTAGGTATAGTACCCGTGCGGGGCGGGTCGCTAGTTAAATAGTAAAATAAGAATACTGCACTGACTGTACTCGTAATTAAATATGTATTTGTCTTTAACAACATGAATGAATGCGGAAGTTACATAAAATAATACATATATGTCCATAGATCTCGGCCCTTGGCCCGTATTGCTTTATAATTATGTAAATAGTGCTCAAATACATTTACAGACCATTATTAACCAATAATCATCATCATCAGCCTATTAACTGAGATGAGCCTCTCCTATTAACTATGCGTATAGACGCAGATGCATTAGGAGGTAAATGCCCATAATCGCCACGCTGGGCAAGCGGATTGGCGATCGCAGTAATTTGTCAACTATGATGACGCTGCTGCCCATCATCAATCTTTTGTTAAATAATGGTCAGTGATACTTCAATCCCTTAGTCGACTTTTACGACACCCGCAGGAGGAGTTGGGGTGTTGACAAATGTATTCTTAATACTGCCGTCACCACACGGCCAGAAACCAATAATATCTGTACAGAACTACAGACGCATTATACTATTTTGGGTGAATATCTGAGCATTTCAACCACCTAATTTTAGCGGCAACATTTTGCCGAAGTTTCTATTCGTTACAATGTGCTACTTTGTCATTTGAAGCACGGTACCTTATGAAAATGACGAAGTATAACATTGAGACGTTTAGAAACTTTGGCAAAAATGATAACACCAAAATTAGGCGGTCGAAATTCAGATATTCACTCTCATACGGAACCCTAAAAATGCATATGCATACGCATATGTATGTCATTGACGTCCTTTTATGATTTATATAATAAACTTGTATTTCCATTATATTCTACCGGATTTTTTATGACTATCAACTATAAAGATCAATTATGACATTTATATTATGAGCGCTCACGTGCAAAACAACACGTGTATTTAATAATCGATAATCGGTTCAATTTGTCGATTAATCGACTGCAACTCGGATTCTTTTAATCGATTACTGTTCCATTACCTCCATAGCCTAGTTGGTAGTGACCCTGCCTACGAAGCTGAAGGTTCCGGGTTCGAATCCCGGCGAGGGCATTATTTATGTATTTACTTATCACAAATATTTGTTCCTTGGTCATGGCTGTCTATTTATGTAAGTATGTATATCATCATCATCATCATCATCAGCCTATGATAGTCCACTGCTGGACGTAGGCCTCTCCTATTAACTATGCGTATAGATAGGCGCATTAAGAGGTGAATGCCCATAATCGCCACGCTGGGCAAGCGGATTGGCGATCGCAGCAATGTGTCCATTATGCTGACGCTGCTGCCCATCAACAATCTTTTATTAAATAATGGTAAGTATGTATATGTATCTATCTATTATGTATGTCTCTTGGTACCCACAACACAAGCCTTAATTGTGCTTACCGTCGGACTAGGTCGATTTGTGTAAGATGTTCCAAGATATTTATTTATTTATTTATAAGTCTTGAAAATGGACTTTTCTGCAAGTGACGGCGATTCAATTTGTCGATTAATCGACTGCAACTCGACCCATTCCTGCACGTGTGCAGAAAAGTGTCATATTCTGTGCTAAGATATATTCATCATCATAATAGTAGACAGACTACTGTATACCATTCGCCAGTGGAAACAAAAATATTGTAAACAAACCTAAAAACTTGCATTATTTCATAATCACACACTTTTACAACAAAATTTTCCAACTTATAGCCATAAGCCATGAGTTCACATACATTTTTAGTTAAAATTATCGATATTTATTAGTATGAACGTAAAAATATATCTGCGAACCTGTTTCAATGTGTCATCGTCAAATGCATTGAAAAATCAGCCATATTTGTTTACATTTTTATTGTTCTCTACTCACGGTTGGTTTATGTTTACCTTACAAATAGCTATTTCTGATTATGCATTGATAGTTATTTTTATCCTCCATATTCAATTATATACAGATGTTATACAAACAATAGAAGATTAAACATGTAAAGTGTAAGTGTCCTTAAAATTATTTATGATTTATGATTAAGTATGTAATGATTAATTATGTGCTGAATAGGTATTTTCTATTTATAAAATACTGTCATATGCACTTTATGACATCATTGTACCTACTGGTCGATTGCAAAGAATTGTACATAGGTACTTAAATAAAATATCTTGGGACATCTTACACAAATCGACCTAGTCCCACGGTAACAAGATCAATTTTAAGGCTTGTGATGTGTGTACTAAGCGACGATATATATAATAGATAGATACATATAGATACTAAAATACATAGACAGCCATGACCAAGGAACAAATATTTGTGATAAATAAATACACAAATAATGCCCTCGCCGGGATTCGAAACCGGAACCTCCAGCTTCGTAGGCAGGGTCACTACCAACTAGGCTACGGAGGCTGACAAAAGCTGAAAATGTAATAAATGCGTTTTATGGATCGTAAAATAAAATAACACACAGTATCTGGATGCTTGGCCAAGTTGCCAATCGCTAACGCTTAGTTTTCCCTCTCTGTCACTCTTTTATATTAGTGCGACAAAGACAGTTAGCTGCCTTTCGTTTACGATTGACGATTAAGCGCTAGCGATTGGCAACTTGTCTAAGCACCCTGGTATACTATCAAGATGTCTTGCGACTGACAAGCTACGATATCGTGATGTCAAGATCCAGTACTTAGAGTCCATAACTTTGAATAACAATATCTCCGAACTTAGCAATTTTGAAACATCGGGACCTTTGCAGAAGTAATTACGGGTAGTCTAAAGAGTAACTCATTTCATTTTTCTCCAGTGTTAAAGGCCACACACTATATGTATTACCTCCTATGTTGTTGTTGTATTCTGGCAAGTTTTTCCGCAACTCGACATCAAACGTGCCTATTTTGCGTGGCCCCAACGCTGGCCCAGTACTTGTTGGGGACTTCACATACACCCTTGAATTTCTTCACAGGATGCAGGTTTCCTCACGGTGTTTTTCCTTCACCGTAAAGCACTTGTGAATATCAAATGATATTATGTCCATTAGTTTTTGAAAAACTCATTAGTATCTCTTAATGCGTCCATCATCACATCATCATCATCAGGCTATGATAGTCCACGGCTGGACGTAGGCCCCTCCTATTAACTATGCATATATTATAGACGCATTAGGAGTTAATGCCCATAACCACCACGCTGGGCAAGCGTATTGGCAATCGCAGTAATATGTCCACTGTGATGACGCTGCTACCCATCATCTTGTAGAATGGTCAGTGACATTTTCATCCCTTAGTCGACTCTTACGACACGTGCAGGAGGAGTTGGGGTGGTGACAAATGTATTCTTACTGCCGTCACCACACGGCATACATGGCGTCCATACGCATAGGTAATAAGAGAGGTCTACGTCCAGCAGTGGACTGAAATAGGCTCGATGCGTCAATGAGTTAATAAGTTAACCGTGAAAACCCAGAGTAAGGCACAGACATCTTAATTAAGCGACCTAACCTTAACCCGTCCTTAACCTGAATTTATTTTGACGTTGTCAAGACTGGATCCTGCGGAAATTGCCATATTGCCTGGTTTTGCGAAATCGATTATCGATCATTATCATTACTTGATCATAAGGGTCAAGTATTTTTATGTTTTCTGACTGTATGTAACTGTTATTTTTAGGGTTCCGTAGTAAACTGGGAACCCTTATAGTTTCGCCATGTCCGTCTGTCTGTCTGTCCGCAGCATAGCTTCTTGGCCGTAAGTATTAGAAATTTGCAATTTTATATAGGTACCTACCTATGAAATGAAATAAGTTTATTTGCAGAACATTATGTACAGAAAAGGTGGTAAAAAACAATAATTTGTCCAGATAATGTCAATCAATACCTTATATTAGTAGGCATGCAAAAATTTGCATATATTATTTACATACAGTATTTACATTAATTACATTATTCTATTACAGGCGATAATTGCGATTTAAATTAAAGACATTAAAATACAAAATTACAATTTTGTCTAACATCGCATTCAGGTAGTCTTTCACAGTATAAAAGTTGTGCTCTCTTAAAAAATGTATGATTGCTCGTCGAAATATTGCATCAAGAATATCTAATAGAGATATTCGTCTCGTTCTTGCTATACACATTAATCACGCACACAAAGTAGTAGAATATAATTTTCTCGTAAAATGGGATTGATTCTTTCATTTTTCTGTAATCCTATAGTGTGGAGTATCGCTGAATAGGTATTTTAAAATAAATAAGGGCCTCAAAAAAGTTATTTCTAAAGTCAATATTTTAGGAGATAACCGCTCTAGAAGAAAAAAAGTGTAATGTTTGATCCGTGGGTCCAATAAATAGGAAAAAATCATGAAATAAGCTTATAGAACGCTTACTTTAAAATAAATCAATTTCGAACATAATGGAGTGAACCGTTTTTTAATACACTGAGCCAAAACTTATACAGGATGTGTTTTTACATTTCCGTTAAATCGGACAGGTTACTGGAGACATTAATAGAAGTTGGTACCTATATTGGCTTTTGTTAATTTTGTAAAAAAAATATTTCGTTTTCATAGGTACATAATAATTGTAATGTCAAGTGTGAGAGAACCTTAAGAATAAGATCTCAGGTGACTGCAAATGTCAAAATAAGTACCTAACATTAGGATGTAATAAAGGTTGCAATACACTTGTTCAGTCATTAAACTTATTTTTTAAATAAATAACAGTAAGAACTGTTATTGAATTATTAAGTTTTATTTATTTTATGTTAAGACACTAGTATCTTATAGATATTGATCATTTTTGACCTAAATAAGTTTCTCTTTAATTTAACGGCAATCAATAAAAACGCGGTGTATATGCTTACTTTTTACATAATATAAAATTTTCTAAATAATCATCTTTGTCTTTAAGGTCTTTATTCAAATTGCCTATTTATCCGACATAATGAGTTGTGACGTCACTAGATCCGCTAAGTATAGTCATTGATGATCATCGGAAGATCCCGATTATTATCAATAATAGTTATGACGTGAAGAAAATTTCCTATGGCTTGTGCGGAAAGAGATGGCGTCTGGCTACAATTGTTACGGAAAAAACCTAGATTTCTATTATTAACCGACTTCAAAAATAGGAAGAGGTTCTCAATTCAACAGATTTTTTTTGTATGTATATGTTACCCGATATCTACGAGAATCGTGAACCGATTTTTAATAATACATATAAATAAATAAATGTCTTGAGACATCTTACACAAATCGACTCGGACTAAGTCGGTACGGTAATAATTAAAGCTTGTGATGTGGGTACCAAGCGACGATATATATAATAGATAGATACATACAGGGTGGGAACGAGTATACCGGCAGACTTTACCAATACATTCTTGATGACAAAAGAAGTAAAAAAAAATGTGACATATGTCATTAGAGAACAAAAAAAAATTTTTTTTTTCTTTCTGTTTTGTGATATTTTGATTTCTTTTGTACATGACCAGTAATAAATTCAAACTCAAACTCAAACTCAAACTTATTTATTTGCCAGAATGCACGTACATAATAAAGGTCTTAAATCTAAAAAGTCTCAGTACATTCGGCCAGAATCGGCATGCAAATCAAGAAAAACGGAAGTATTATTTACAATGTCAAAGAAAAATATTTACAATATGTACAGTAACATACAATATTTACAATAGGTAATTAACAAAATTCTACATGTTTAAGCCTGCGCACAAAAGGAATATTAGTGGTTATGGTCGGAAATGTCACAAAATATAATTATAAACCACCCACCTACAATAATTTCAAATAAAAAAAAAATATTATTATTATTATGTATGTCAATCAAAGAAATATATGTCAATGAGTACAACAATATCCAAAACAGTAAGTACAAGATATGTCAAATTATGCTAGTTATGGCTTGAAATTAAGATATTCAGTTACTGAGTAAAAACAGTGCTCATTTAAAAATTCAATTAACATTTTTTTAAAGATTATATTGTCATTTGTCACCCTAATTGATTTCGGCAACGCATTAAAGATCCTAGGAGCCATTGCGAAAATACTCTTTTGAAAAAGAGCGGATTTACCAGGGACCGGGTACAGTTTATCGCAGTGACGTGCCCTTGTGACATGTTTAAAAAGATTTGGGTTCTTTTTAACAAAAACTGCAGTCTCAAGTATGTACAAAGCAGGCACGGTGAGAAGTTTCAGTTTTTTGAAAGAGGGTCTACAGCTCTTTGTGCGTTTTAATAAGCAAATGGCTCTTATGCACCGTTTTTGAGCTCTTAGAACTTTTGTGATATGGCTAGAGTTTCCCCAAAAGATGATGCCGTATCTAAGAGCAGAAGAAACGTAGCCATGATAAGCAGACATAACTGCTGTGTGATTTGCCTCTTTGTTTAACATGAACAGGTTATATGCATAGTTTTTAAGTTTATTACAAAGGTTGTCGGTGTGAGTTATCCAATTCATTTTGTCGTCAATGTATAGTCCTAGAAATTTTGTGTCATGTGTGTAATTAATATTAGTACCTTTGAATTCTAAAGCAGCACTATTAGCATTTTTCCTTTGGCTAAAGCTCATAATTGTTGTTTTTTGTAAGTTAATCTTTAAGTTGTTTTTTTCTAACCAGAGCACTATTGATTCTAGGCTACCAAATATTTCGGTTTCATTTGTAAGTGAAATAGTGCAATCATCTGCATACAGAACAATTGGATTCATGACAGCTCCTGGCAAGTCATTTATATATGTGAGGAAAAGGAGAGGGCCTAAGATGCTACCCTGAGGCACTCCATATTTAACTGATCTTTCATCAGAAAAGTACTCTATTTCAGTATAAGATTGTGGAGATATTCGTGTTATATTTGTGTATTGGGTTCGACCGGTAAGGTACGATTTTATCAGATCGTGCACATTGCCTCTTATACCATATAAATATAATTTGTCCAGTAATATTTTATGGTCTACATAATCAAACGCTTTGGTCATATCTATGTAGATTGCAAAGACGGGTAGACTAGTATCCATTTTAGTGTATATATTTTTCAAGAAGTCATAAATAGCCATGTCAATTGATAATGTTTTTCTGAAACCTTTTTGTTCGTTACAAAAAATACTGTTAAAATCTAGATAATTGTATAGTCGTTCATAAATTGCCTTTTCAAAGATCTTGGAGAATATTGTCAACAACGCTATAGGTCTGTACGAGTTCATATCAAATTTATCGCCCTTTTTGAATAGCGGTTTAATTACTGTTACTTTTAGCTTATCAGGAAAATATCCTTCTTCTATGCATTTATTGATTATAAGACTTAGTACTGGGGAAATAATGTGTGATACTGATTTAATTACCTTAGTATTAATTGAATCGTAGCCGGTGCTTGTTGTGTTTTTAAGTCCATTTATTATGTTTGCAATTTCGTTACTATTTGTAGGTGTCATAAATAGGGAATTGTATTTATTATAGTCACGTGATAAGCTTGTATTTACGGTTTTATTACTGTTTTCTTTAACCTGGTTTACAAAAAAGTCATTAAATTTTTCCGCTATTATCTTTGCATCATATACTTTATGCCCATCTGCTGCAATGGCTGCAATATTTTCCTTCGGAAATCTGTTTTTTGAATTATTTATAACTTTCCAAGTTGCCTTAGATTTATTTTTTGCATTTAAAATTTCATAACTGTTTTGGCTCTTTTTCGTTTGTTGAATGATTAATTTTAACTTTTTGGTATAATTATTGTACTTGATTTTATCCTGTGGTTTTTTGGTTGATCTATATGTCCACAGCATTTTTCTCTTGTTTTTACAACAGAGTTTTATTCCTCGTGACAACCATTTAGGTTTCTTTGTCGTATAACATTTAACTCGTAAACTAGGGAAACACAGATCATAGAAGAGTTTAAAAATGTCAAAGAAGTTATTAAAAAATTCTTTTGCAGTAGGCGCAGATTTGATTTCGTCAAAATTAAGTTTGCTAAGGTGTGAAATGAATTTATATATATTTTCATGACAATAGTCTCGTCTATACACGTACCAATATTTCAATTTGCAATATTTCTTGACTGGGCACTTTAGGACTTGTGCATTGTGATCAGATAAAGCAAACTCATTTAGATCTACTGAACTTCCGCGAATATTGTGTATAATATTATCTAAACAGGTACCACTACTTAGGCGTGTTGGTTTATTTACTGATAACCTCATATTGTAACTTCCTAGTATGCTTTTGAATTCTGTACTGTGGTTTGTCGTTTCAATAGTGTTAATATTGAAGTCTCCGCATAACACTAACTTCTTTTTTTTAACGTAACAATGCAATTTGAGAATATTATCAATGTAATTAAAAAATATGTCAAGATGTCGCTTAGTTTTACTAGGCGGCCTATAAATACAGTAAACAATAATATCAAAATCAGTCAGTTCAACAGCGCAACACTCAAATATGCATGGGATGCAGCACTCCAAGGCTGTGTCTATAATTTTATACTTGATATTATTCCTGACAAAAATGCAGGCACCTCCATGTCGAACGGCCCTAGAGAAGCTGGAAGCAAGTTTGAAATTTACAATGTTAAGCATATCAATATCACTATTAATCATATTGTGCTCAGAGATACATAGTACATCAATTGGTCTATTATTAGATGACAGTTCATCTAGTGCCAAAGTCAAAAGGTCAGATTTACTGAGGAGTCCGTCAATATTCTGATGCATAATGTTAATATGGTTAGTCACGAAAAAAATTGTCTTCAGTTATGTTACCATTTAACTTATTAGTGTCGCCATTTAAATGATGTATGTTGTCATTTGTATCATTTCGCTCACAGGTTGATATAATATTTGGTTTATTGTCAAAAGTATTATTGTCAAAAGTTTTTTGGTATATCTTATAAATTAAATAATTATTATCAATATCATACAAGAGATTAGCTAAATCACTAATGACAATTTCCATGCCTTTATTGCTTAAGATCCCTAGTCGTCCTACAAACATGTTGTTATAATAATCGAGATTTCTGTTGGAGTCTAATAGCCAGGCATATTTATGTGTGTTCACATCTAAGTGTAGCATGTTGTTAAAAACTTCTATCCTGGTATTAAAAATATTTGAGAAATGTCCAGACCTGTATGTAGGGACGCATAATACAAAGTTTGTATGAGTAAGTCTCTGTAGTTTCTCACGAATATGGGTTATTAAAGTTTGATAGTTACACGTAGATGTGAAATTATGGTACCCTATTAATATAGCACAGTAATCAGTATTCGACAAATCTTTGGTCTTTTCTTCTATATCTTTCAATAACTCTATAATACCTGCGCCCGGAGTGATGTAATGACAAATATTGTAATCCTTGTTAAGTATGCTTTGTGCTTTATTTGTTATGTTGTTTTTGTTATTTGTACTAATTATGTGTATTTTCCTTTTGTTAGATGTGCTTAACAGTTCATCTTCATGCTGGTCTTGAAATCTGTACGTTGGGCTGTGTTGTGATTCCTGAATGTTTTCCTCCAAGCCTGCGTTTCCATATTTTCTTTGTAACGATGTTGCTTGAATATTCTGTTCTAGCTCTTGGATTTTTGACTGCAGGATTATTATTTCTTCATTTGCTCTACTAAGTTCAGTTTGAAGTGTCGCTATTTTATCTTTGAGATCATTAAGTTTTGGACTGACAATGGCTGTAATATTTACTGGACTTTCTATGCCCCTTTTTCTATTTGGTGCTCTTCGGCTAGGTAAAGGCGATGTTGTACATATGGTTTTCAGTGCCTTTATCTCTTTTGTAAGATTTTTCAACTGTCTCTTTAAGTCATTATTTTCTAAGATCATGCTCTCTAATTCATTTTCTGTGCTATTGAGCTTTGTAGTTAAGACAGTAATTTGGTCTTTTAGATCGTCTATTGCTGAAGGTTCATATACAGTATCTGCGCTTCTTGATAAGATATCTTCCATAAGCGAATCTATAGACTCATCGTCGCTCGATGACTCTTGAAGTGATTCTTCAGATTTTGATTTAGTAAGGACTCTTTTATTCATATTTTCTATAATATCTATAGTTTCTATATTTGGAGTAATCATGGGGCTCAAGATTTCAGTGGAAGTGTGGGTTTCAGGAATATCTAACATTTCACTAATATTCAACGGGTCAACGGTGGCTGCGGTCGACGGTTCGGTGGTGGTGGTATTCGCCGAAGTGGTGGTATTCAAAGTTTTTGGAACGTTAGTTCTTTTCCTTTTTGGTGTGATGGTTACATTTTTGTTTGTCGGTATAATAGTATTTTTGCCGATTGTTTTCTTTTTGCATGGCAGCTGCGGTTTTCTTCTCGATGTAACATTGGACTGTTTAGATATTTCATCACACATTTTTATTGATAAGATAATGGTATCAATATTAGTCGAAATTCGTATCTATTATGTTGTATCAAATGGTCCTATTATCTTTAAATAAGTCTAATATTAAGCAATGTCAGTGTTTTATAATAAATTTTCCTTCTTTCTTTTTTCCTTGTATTATTTTATATATTTTTAGAGTCAATTTTATATTATCTAAGCATGTCATAGTCATTCAAGCAATCATTTGCGTAGAACGGAGAAATAACCATTAGTAACGGTTAAATAACGTTATTTGTGTTGAACGTACCCGTAAAATGTAGGCAACACTGGTGAGCGGTCAAATTATGCTCACGCCTCCATTCTCATATAACCAATCAGCTGATCTTGAAAATACGATTGTGCTGTGATTTGGTGGTTAAAATCCAAAATGATTCAAAATACTGTATGTAACCGAAACAGTGTTCGTACCTGGATATAGTTTTTTGCTTGTTTCTTCACAGTGTAGTTGAATTCAGTGAAGTCCACAATGTTGTTTGTTGATCCAATGTTGGTCTTCAATTTGGGCACTGTTTTTGGTAAGTTTAGGCACTATTTTAATATAAATTCGTTTTTCCTTTAGTAGCAGGTCTTTACGCGGCTAATTACGTTCCGTTCTGTCACTAAATTGGAGGGCAAGAATATTTTTTTCAGTGTTTTTGAAATTTTTTTTTAAGTTTAACATTTTTCTGAAACTTTTTTCTCATTTTCTCTAACTTTAATCAGTGTGTATGTCGAGATGAAAACTATTACTGTAAGAATTTTAATCGTGCAGGCATTTTTCAGTGACTTGTGATGAAAACAGTTTTTTGAATAACATGTCATTATCTCTTAAACTAAGCTGAATCCAGAAATGTTCATATGACATTATAGCCTCAAAATGTGTTCAGGAAAACACCTTTCAAGTTTGTCGGTATACTTACTAGCCACCCGTATAGATACTTACACACATAGACAGCTATGACCAAGGAACAAATATTTGTGATAAATAAATACACAAATAATGCCCTCGCCGGGATTCGAAACCGGAACCTCCAGTTTCGTAGGCAAGGTCACTACCAACTAGGCTACAGAGACACGGCAATTTTTTTTGGGATCAAACTTGATGGTTGGCACCAAGTTGGCGTCTGATGATGGGATCCTGGAGAAATCGGTTAAAGTAGGTTGTTTTTTAATTTTTAATTTGATAATTCTTACTTTACTTTTCAACCCAGACAATGTTTCCACTGTATTTACTTTTGCTATTCGGTAATGTGTGGTTCATCCGAATAAACTATAATAACTATATTATGTTCTTATTTTGTGGAACTACTCAGTGGTACATTGTGCATCAAGGGAAGTAAGTACGGAATTACTAACGTGAGTGTTAGAACCCCGACGCCGTAGGCTCGAGTGATGGAGTGAGAATGCCTCAAGTTAATATTCCACTTACCGACCGTGATGCATACAATGTTTTTCATCACACAAATCGCAGTAATGCGGCTTGGCGAGGCATTTACTTCCTAAGTTACGAATAGTTAATAGGAGAGCAGTGGACTAAGATAGGCTGATAATGTGATGTATTCTATTCTAAATAAAATTTGTACCTACGATGTTTGAATGCATGTCTTTGGCAGTGCTTGCGTCAACGACCCACTGCCCTAGTATGCGTTGCAATTTGTGCATTACTGCACTCTTTTCGTCATGCTTCCGTTTGCTATAATGCACTTGTTTTGCAATATCACTGTGCATTTCAATTGTGGACTATACAGGGTTTTGTATTCACTGTTCAAATTTTAGAGGATTAATTCTATATCATATTGGGGTAATTTGCAGTAAATGTGTACCTTTTAATTTTTATTAGCGATCATGGACTGTAATACACCATTTTACGTGCATACTTTTCAGTTATGAAACAAAAAAAGTTTGTCTCTAATGTCACGAAAATAAGTATGTAAATTGAGATTTCTCACTTTAGTTACTCCCATACTAAAGGTATAGGTATCCCATAATTTTTTGTTTCATAACGGAAAATTATGCACGATGCCGAGTAAAATGGTGTATTACAGTATATTACAGTCCATGATCGCATATAGAAATTAAAAGGTACACTTTTACTGTAAATGACCCATTGGTGAATTTTTACTGTGGGATCGACATCCGAATCAATAAAAAAAATCTGGTATTCTATGCAAACGCGGAGATATTAGCAAGGTTTGCACAAACGCCCGTCATTTTGAAAACATAACCCTGTTTCGTACAGTAGAGACTTAATTCCATATCTTATGATGTTAACATATTTTATTTAATAAGATATTTTGAAGTAACACTAACACATAATCCGAATCGCTAAACTAAAATGGCAGTGGGCGGGGCACATTGCGCGTAGAACCGATGGCCGTTGGGGCGGGAAGGTTCTTGAGTGGCGGCCACGTACCGGAAGGCGTAAGGTGGGTAGGCCCCCCACAAGGTGGACTGATGACCTGGTGAAGGTCGCAGGAGTCCGCTGGATGCGGGTGGTGCAGGACCGGTCATTGTGGCAATCTTTGGCAGAGGCCTATGTTCAGCAGTGGACGTCTTTCGGCTGATATGATGATGATGATGATGATGACTACCACAAAGTATCTATGAGATCGCAACTCCTTCTTACTTGTACACAACATGATTGTGACCTATAAACGATTTAGAATTTTTAATGTTGAATTTTGGTCTTATGGATTACCCGCAGACCACGAATCCTGTAAAGTGTTCGGAACGTCGTGATCTAGTTAGGGTAAATCCACAAGACTGTAACGAGAGTTACAAATTCTTTTGTATGCTCTCATATTAATTAAGTACATTTAAGGGTCCACATATCTACCTACAGGGCTAGGCTAGACGTACGGAAACTCAACTTTGATTAATTCATTTTAAAACATACGAAAGAATTGGTAACTCTCGTTACAGCCTTGTGGATTTACTCGTTAGATTAATTAATATATCCATATATATGACTTATACACCCGTAGACCACGAACGAAGAAATATCTTATCGATAAAATATGTTAATATCATAAGATAAGGAAGTCTCTACTGTACGGAACAGGGTTATGTTTCCAAAATGTCGGGTGTTTGTCCGATCCTTGGATTTTAGTAGGCGGAAATGTATGAAACATCTGTTTTTTTTTCTCAAACGTATGTTGACCCCATATTATAAGTACTTAAACAGTAAAAGTTCATCAATATGACCTGAGCATTAACCCTCTAAAATTGACCGATGAATAAAAAATCACCTTTCATAATGTGATTAATTATACATAAATAGCTTTACTATTTTAAATTAGTTAGTATTTAGATAGATGATAATGTATCCATACTCTTTCCAACAATTCCTGGCAGTAGAAATTGGCGATAAATTTTAAAAATGAAGTCGGGAAGTAGTCTATATTTGAATTAATCGCCTTTTATTACTGACAGGGATCGATCGACCGAGTATGCTTAATTGCTTATAAATAACACAAAAATAGTAAATTCTACTAAATTAGCACTGAATGTTATTATATTTATTACATTTACCATCCAACTGATTCGTCATAAATTTCGCATGCAAAGGTTACTTTCATAATCACAACTTCACAATCAAAATCACACTAATACAATAAATTCTTATACCATTTTAAGCCATTATGAATCTAAAAATAAGTGCTATTATGGCATATCAAATCTAGCGAAGTTTTCTGTATAATAGAGCTGTATATTCAGAAATGCTTAGTTTCACATTTTTTATTGACGCAAGATATAATAACAGTAATTTTAGCATTATAATGAAAAGGCAAAATGCAAAATTTGTAATAAGATACAGCGCAAAGGTCATCTGTTTGTATAGATTGCAATTATTTAAACTAATAGTAAATGTGTATGACGATAGATTTCTATCATTTAGTCTTTAGAGAAGTGTTATTAGAATTTTTGGAATAACTATAGGTACCTAATCATAATATGTGATTAAAAATATACTTGCTATACCGAATTTAGAAAGCCATATCAATGCCTCTCTTAGTCCACAGCTGGACGTTGGCTTCTCTTTTTAGAATTATAACTAACATAAGACTCAAACATATTTATATATTTATCAAACATGTCGAGCAATTATCGACTTAAAATAAGTGAGTAACCTATTTGATAAATATTTAAATAGGCTTTTCTTATTAACTATGGACGCATTAGAAGGTGAATGCCCACAATCGCCACGCTGGGCAAGCGGGTTGGCGATCACAGTAGTGTGTCCACTATGATGACGCTGCTGCCCATCATCAATCTTCTGTTAAAGAATGGTGGAAAACTTCAATCCCTTAGTCGACTCTTACGAGTTACGACACCCGCGGGAAGATTCGGGGTGGTGACAAATGTTTTCTTACTGCCATCACCATGCGGCCAATGGCAATGTCATACCGACGGGGCGTCCCATGACTATGAAAAAAAATTGTAATGCAGTTTTATTTGCCTTTAAAAATAACATAAAGTCTTCTTTCAGCAAAATAGGTATCCTCTCTAGAATATTAAGGTACGTTCCCATCATGTCCCATAATCTTGGGGCACCCGGTATAAGAGCTTTAAAATCTTTGAATAGATTTGATAAATTATTTCAAATTATGCACGAAGAAATTAATGCTAAAATGAAGATTCCATTTTTGTACAGAAGTTATATTAAATCAATGGACATGATGACTGACAAGTCAAATCAACATCTATTTTCGAACTGCAAAACGATCACCACTATGGAATTTTATATGAAATATTCAAAAGTGACGTCCTTACTACGTCCTACTCTATTAAGTTCTTTTCAATTTATTAAATAGCAGTTCTGTACAAAAATTACTGCTATCTACAGTAATAATTTCGTCGTGTATTACGTCG
>JALPQI010016694.1:0-28146 GCA_025490895.1 Thaumatotibia leucotreta
ATGGGTTAGTAACAATGCACTTAATCTATTGTTAGTAAGTATTACACTCATATAAATTAACACTAAAGTAAACATCTAAATTAATTAAATTAATTCATTTACAATACAATTTATACTAAATGTCAAAACTAGAATTAAATCAATAATTTAAAATTTTGAAAATAATATTAAGTATAATAATTTACAATAAAAATTGATAGGTACATTGTTAAAATGATTAAATAAATAAAAAATGAAATATCACAGTTAATTCTAATATCGAATAATTAATGTTGAAATATAAAATTGTCTCTAAAATTATATTAATAATTTACAATAAAATATTTAGAAATTGAGTCAATATTTAAAAAGAAAAACTACTTTATATATAATTTATTTTTGGTAGCATGTATCATGCAACAATTATTTAAATAGAGACAATCGACCCTATCTGCGATCATTTTCATGACCCTGTTGGGGCTAGCCCGCACTCTGGTGAACAGGGATGTTGCCCGCTTGCGCATAGTGGTATAGAAGCAGTCTACCCGCACCTCCGCAAACATCCCCGATGCACTGCAGAATCGGGGTAACCCCAACAGTGCCCTAAATGCATTATTATATTGAACGCGCAGGGCGCTGTACCGTTTTTGCGTATAATCTGCCCACAGGCTGCTTGTGTAAAATACTGTACAGTAAGCTCTAAACAGGGTGATTTTAACTTCCTTTGAACAGTGAGCAAACCTGCGGGCTATCATATTCGCTCTAACGGACAGCGCCCTGCGTTCACGCTCAATATCTGCGTTATCTTTGAGGTCTGCTGTGACAACATGCCCCAAATATTTAAATCGGTTCACAATGCGTAACGGTACCATTTAGCTTCACAGGTGGAAAATTTGGTGAGTTTTTGCCCTTAGCCTTAAAAACCACACATTCACTCTTGTTTACGTTATATATCAAGCCGTGACTGGAGACGTACCTCTCACAGATATTAAGTAGTTTAGTGAGACCACATGCTGAGGCGCTCAGTAGAACCATATCGTCGGCATAGCTCAAGTTGTTGACACAGACACCGTCAACATGACAGCCGACCCTGGTTCCACTGAGCTCCTCGATGAGTGCATTTATGTAGAGGTTGAACAGTTTCGGAGATGTCAATCCGCCCTGTCTAACCCCACATTCTAACACATACGGCTGAGAGTACGATTCCGACCATCGCACGACATTGACCTGGTTACGGTACCAGAACTTGAAAATGTTGCACACTTCAGCTGGCAAGTTTATACTATCCAGTTTCTTCCACAACGTGTCGTAATGCACCAGGTCGAATGCCTTGGACAGGTCTAAGAAACATGCATAAATGGCCGTTTGTCGGTCGGTGTAGTACTTGATGGTATGCTTCAATGCCAATATAGCACTCTCTGTAGACAGCCCCGGTCGAAAACCGAACTGATTACAGTGTACTGATAAATGCTTATCTAGTTGGCAGCCAAGCAGACCATCCAGCACTTTAGCGACAATGGTTGCAAGCGATATTGGTCTGTAGTTACATTTATCGCTAATATCACCAGATTTATTCTTCACGATTGGCACCACCACTGTTTTCATCATATCACCAGGTAAGTAAGAGTGCCCTACACACAAAGTGTACAGCATCGCAAGAACCCTAGGAAGATGATGACCAGCATGCCGGAGGTGCTCAATACTTAGGCCATCATGGCCAGGAGACTTACCCCTTGACATCGAAGAAATTACACATTTCACGTCATCTGCAGTAAATCGAGTCTTTATCTCCTGTCCACATGACCCAGAACCAACCCCACTCACCACCAGTGACGGCCCCAGTGGTGAACTAACTTTAAAATGATTTTTAAATAACTCCGCCACAGACTCACCCTCGCTTACACCATTGACACTAACCGGCATCGGTAGCCCAGATCCAAGCCTGTTTGTACACTTCCAGAAATTACCAAAGTCACGATTAGAATGGTGCTCAGCAATGATATCCATCTTTATTTGCTCCTCGTGCTTCTGACACCATTTCAAGCGACCCCTGAAAATCCTTCGGCGCTCGCACATTTCATCATAAATAGGACCCGAGTTAGGTTCACCGTACCACAGCCATAATTTATATTTATACTGTGCCTGTCTGTGAGCTTCGCCCACGTGTTTATTCCACCCTGCTACAGGTTTTTTTCCTTTTACGCCTAGTGGCCTCGTAGCTAACAGTAGCAGAGTCGGTCAAAGAATCAATTATATCCCTATATAATTTATCAATTAAATTTTGATGATTAGTAATATTACAAATGTTATCACAGCAGCCTCGAAATGAATCTGGAAACTGTATGTCCTTCAATCTCCGGTGACATTCAGTCGAATACATTTCTATTTGTTCTGGTTTTCTATCACCCCATACAACTTTATTACTTAATCTATTTTTACTGTCTAATATATATCTAGGTTTAATCAAATCGAAGTCACACTCAACTACTAACGGGAAGTGATCAGACCACATAACATCATACCTAACGTTAACATTCACAATGGAGCGAACAGCTGATTTCGTTGCTAGGCAATGGTCTAACCACCTCTTTGACCCGTGCGCGTCACTTATATATGTGTAAGTACTAGAACCCAATCCTAACGCTTCTACATCCGCACAAGACCACTGTTGTTCAACACAAAAACTACACAGTTCGGTATAAAATAGCTCGCCCGGGTGTGCGTTAAAGTCCCCGAGTATATAAACATACTCAGCAGCGTAACTATCAATAATAGCACTTACCAGCGCTAAACAATCCGTAAAGTCTGTCAGATTATCCAATTTGTCCGTTGGCATGTAAACACTGAACACCAGTATTGTCTTATCACAAATATCGATAGTAATGGCACACACACGTGGATTAGAACATTGCACGACCGATACATTTTGAAAAACCGCTTTGTTCCACAATATCGCGACTCCGCCGTGCGGGCGACCTTGAATTATACCGGCCTCTGCGTCCACCGCTGACGTTCCCGTGCACCCAAACTTATCATCGATACTGCCTAGGAACGAGATATCCCAGGGCATCAGCCATGTTTCCTGTAGACCTATCAAATCTGACGTTTTACACAAATCACGTATACAATCGACTGACCGTTTCACATTTTTACAGTTGAAACTAACTAGTTTATATAAGCAGTTATTATTCATTCAGATGTTTTAATACTTATATCGTTCGAATTCCTGCGCTTAAAGTGCACAAATTTTCGAAAAATGACTCCTTTCGGCCATAGCGAATCATTTAAAAACATATGTAGCTTATCACTTGATACGAAAAATTTATAGGCGCTGTGATCTTTTTGATTTTTAAACGTAATCTTCTGTAACGTGATTTTCTCTTGAGTCTTGTCGTATATATGATCAGTTATGTTTTGCTCCGTAGTTTCCTTATGAACTTTAGTAATAAAAATAGGTATTTTTGGGTCAGCAGCTCTAAACTTTCCGTCAGGTATAGAGGCACATCCTGTTCGACCCAAAAAACGGTTACGATTTTTCGGTTTTAACCTTTTAACCTCTTTCCACTCGCCGTCTTTACTCACAACCTCGGAATAGGATTTTCGATGCGATGGTGTCTTATTATTTTCGCATTTGTCTGATAATAACTGAGTCGATTCTCTAGTGAACAGCTGTTCGCTCACCGCCACCTGCGGTTTCTTGATCTGTAAACCGGTTTGGCACTGACGTAGTACCGGCGAAGCATTCAACGTTCCCGCTACTGATAAACTCTCATTATTATTTATTGCGATATTCGATTGACCATTTGTATTTTTAGTTTGTGGCGATGGTACATCCATATGCTCTCGATTTGAAGGCGATACAGGTGACACAACGTCGAGCATTTCTAATGAAGCAGTCATTGACTTCTCACCGCCATTGTCAAATTCAAACATGTCATGTTTCAACGACTCTTGCGTCGGTGCAATAGATCTTGAGGGTGAAATGCGTCTATCAGAAGCACTTTTACTACCAAGTGGGTCCTCACTATAAGTAGTTAAGCCAATTGGGCCACTATCGTGCATCCAGGCCCCCCGTTTTTTATTTACATTCAAAAAGGGCGATTGAGGCAACGACGCATACTTCATGTTATGGACGTCCATTTGAAGTTCCTCGAGCTGATTCTTCGTAACATATGTGCTTTTTACTGCCTCAATGTCTCTTTGAAGATTTCCGAGGTCCTTAAGGAGCTTTGTGCAGTCCAAATGATCTATACTCAACGGGGGTAATTTCTCCAAGTTTCTTGCAACAAACACTGGAACTTTGTCGGTATCTATAGATTTAAGCAACGAAACCATGTCCTCCAGATCCCGTAATTCTTTTCCAGTGTTTTTTCTCGGAATATTTCGCTGAGTCGTTGTCACTGATTCGAATAACAAGGATTTAGATTTTTTAATTTCCTCACTAGTAAATGCACTAGCACAAAGCCGCATTAATGTTATGTCGTCTATTAACGACAGTTTATTTTGAATAAACGACAATAACTCGTCGATGACAATATTACACGCGTTACATTTTAAAACGTTCGTCATTTTTAACAGCAAATTCGCACGGCGAACTACCCGTTAAAATGCACGCATCCGCTATGAACCGCTGCGCGAGCGCGACTGATGAATAATGTGGTAATATTAGAACACGTTGTGGTACCATTGTAATCTAAAAGAAGTTTTATTACGAGTTACGTCGAACAACTTATTTCGAAAAAAGGTTAATTATCTCTGGAACCAATCCGAATCTAGGAAATTTTATATAACACTAAAGACTCTAAATATGCTCAGGAATTCAGCATTAAAATCTTTCGGAATGCTCATGAGCACCGTGTATATCCGTATTATGATATCCATACGATATTTATGGGAAAATGCTTTGCATGTTGTCTACTACTGATTAGGTACATTATACTGAACAAAGTAAGTAAATAGATATTGCAGGAGCTTTAACTTACACGGGCTCATACTCATAATCTCATGAACATTAAAACGTCAAAATTAAAATATAAAGAATCAACATATTTATTATAGTCAATACAATAAGAAATTTACCCTCAGCAGAGTAGCAGACAAATAATTAAGTAACTAAAACACCTTAATGAGTTGTAAGTACCTACTCTTAAGTTATAGTCGAATTAATAAATAATTATTAATTACATATTAGGTCATTCATTACCTATGAATTTGGCGTTTTTTATGGAGAATTTTGTGAAATATAGTAGATTACATGCCAAGGCCGTTTAAGTGGGAAATGTCTCTGATGAAGTGTAATTGTAGACAAACATGTTTGCCAGTAATATTAGTCACTTCTAAGGCGTGTTTTGTATACGAATCTCTATTTCATAAAACAAGGTAATATCATAAGTTTATTTATACCTATTTCAACCATGTGAACCGGCAGCATATGGCAAGAGTTGTTTTCAATTAAGGGGGAAAAAACGATTATTAGTGTGATAAAACCTTTGTACTTTGTGTAAACCACAGTACACTGTTGAAAACAAAGAATTATTTAAGTTTCTCCTTAGACAATAAAATTAAGAATCAACTAAAGTCTATGACCAAAAACACCAATTTCATAGATAGATAGATAGAATACTCTTTATTGCACACCTTAACAAAAAAGAAAATATGGTTAAAACAGACGATTATACATAGAGGTACACAACAGGCGGTCTTATTGCTATAAAGCAATCTCTTCCAGACAACCTTTGGGTAGCGGAAACAAATTAAAATAGTGAAACAGTAGGTGATTGCAACATATTAAGAAGCACATTTATCTTATCACACGCATAGGTAATGACCCAATATTAATACAAATGTGTAATCACAGTAAGTACAAAAATACCTATCATAGTGGCTAGGTTTAATGTTCATGACACGCTTATTGATTTAGAAAGAATGATAAATATACAAAAACTCTAATTTAACATGAAAGTAATAACATTTTGAAATTCTCTCAATACCAGGAGTGCATGTATGACTATAAATTGACAATATCAGTCCTAATTCTTCAATTAAATAATCTTGACTTAAAAATGTAATTATGTAGGTATGCTTTCTGTTGATTACCGTTAATTGACTGACATACATTTAGTATACTACCTATTATTATTAATCTCCTTCAGGATGTCATTTTGTTTATTTATTTTTTCATGCATGTAGCATTGTCTTATCACTTCTACTTTTTCTGTCAGCAGTGTTTTCATATTCATTTTATTTCATCACTCGTGGCGTTGAGGTAATATTTCTGGATTATTTTGTTTCCTTGTCGTCAGCTAGAATATTAAAATAACTAGTTAATAATCTGTATCAATATTGAGTATTATTTACCTACATTAGAATATATTATTTAGCGAATTTATTTACCACTGATAAACAACTGGCATCATTTCCACTACCTTCTGGTTCCTGTCTTGAGTTAAGTTGTATTGTGGATAGTAAGCAACAATACACAGGGTGGCCAAAAAAGAAATGCATGACCCATAACCATTGCCAGTGAGGTTTTAGGACGCAGAGTAGATGGCCTAGCCGATTTGTTTGGAAATTAATTTAGGTTGAAGAACCTGTAGTACCTAGTAAGTAGTAGGTACTTAATAGTAGCACCTTTGTTAGTAGTTTATTTTAATTAAAAATAATGATTCAGCCTTCTAAAACTGTCAAAAAGCCCCTAGGGGGTCTATTATGAGTCCCAAAAGCTCACAGGCAACAGATGTATGTAAAACAACCGACCAATAAACAAATACTTGTGATAAACAAACAGAAAAATCTTCTCGCAGGGATTCTAGCTTAAACTTCCAGCTTTCTAGGCACTTAGACTACGGAGGTTGACAAAAATAATGAATGGTGAAGGTAAACGAATAACTATTATAGTTTTACCATAAAGTATGAGTGATTATCCGTCAGGATAATAAGGCAGGATATATTACAGGCCAAGCCATGGCTCAAATATTCGCTTGCTCCAGTGAGTGGCCATCAGTTCTTCGGGCATTTTGTCCAGCCCACTTGCACTCTGATATTTTCTGAGCTACGTCGGTGACTTTAGTTTCACGGATATCTTCATTCATAATTAGATCTCATGGAGAAACTCCCAAGCATTGCCCGTTCCATCGCTTGTGGAGTGTGCTTACGAAAGATTACTACACAGATACACTAGTCTTACTACATAGAACGTACTAGCTTTTGAATCGACGTGTAATTATTAGTATTCTCACTAAAAATTAATGAACATATAATTATTATTTAAAAAAAAACACCCACGATACTGCTTATCGGCAACTTCAAGCAGCCCGACAAAATTGTCAAGTTAACTTGAAATTTGATCCATTTGATGGTGTGATAAAAATTATATTAGACGTCAGATTATCCGGTCAAGAATTCACGAGCATCGATGAGATCTGTCACTCAAAGTAAACACCGCCAATTTCAAAATTATGGTACTAAAAGTTACATTTTTAACAAAAATACAATTTGTTTTAGTTGTCAACGGTAAATATGCGATCATCATAAGCTCCTGCGAGGCCCCAATCGAACCAAAATCGTCTAAAACTTTAATAAAGCACAATTATAGTTGATGCTAAATTGTCACTGTCAAATTGTCCGCACGATTACTGTATCTGTGCCCGCAACCATGTTGTGACCGTCACTGAATGCCGACATAATGTAGAGAATTGGATAGACAATGACAATTTGGTAAACGATATAACCATCATAAGCCCCCTGGATTCAGAAGTAGACAATTACTTTGGAAACATATGTGAAACATACACTAGTGGATTCATTACATTAATATAATTTATGAATCCACCAGTGCCTGTGGAACTAAATAACGGTAATATCCTATTAATAGCATTTAACTTTCTTTAATCGAATATTCCGAAAGAATAGTCCAATATTCCGCAGTGTTTGAAGACGAAAGTCTTTAATCAGTGTGTGTTGCCAGTGATGACATACGGTACTGAAACGTGGCCGCTTACAATGGGTCTCATAAGAAGGCTCAAAGTCACCCAAAGGGCAATGGAGAGGGCTATGCTAGGAGTCTCTCTGCGTGATCGGATTAAAAATGAGACCATCCGCAGCAGAACCAAAGTAACCGAAATAGCTCTCCGAATCGCTAAACTGAAGTGGCAGTGGGCGGGGCATATTGCGCGTAGAACCGATGGCCGTTGGGGCGGGAAGGTTCTTGAGTGGCGGCCACGTACCGGAAGGCGTAGCGTGGGTAGGCCCCCCACAAGGTGGATCGATGACCTGGTGAAGGTCGCAGGAGTCCGCTGGATGCGGGTGGCGCAGGACCGGTCATTGTGGCAATCTTTGGGGGAGGCCTATGTTCAGCAGTGGACGTCTTTCGGCTGATATGATGATGATGATTATGATGAACTTTCTTTAAATTATATAGCGTTTCGACCGCGTATAATATTATTGTAAGCATTTTTGATATTTCATATGATATTAATTTGTATGTATTTTCACTTTCAATTTTATTTACTCGACAATCTTTTGAATTTATAGGCGATATCTGGCGATATTAACATAACATTACATTTATTAGAAGATCATTGAAATGAATAAAGTTATAAACGTATTAGGTACAAATAGGTAAAAAGTAGATTTATTACGTAGTTTGCATTATGTTCATTTTATATTATGCAGAATTTTTAATATTATTTTTACTATAAGTAAGTATTACCTGTTGAATACTGGAATGGAAACCTCGTAGAGAAGAAAATGTTTTCTTAGTCGTGCTGGGTGGTTGCTACTCGTAGGCGCTGGCTCATTAGAGGCCGACCAGCGCCTGAGCTAGGTTCAGCTTCAGACCACAGAGTCTATCACTCAGACTCATCGTTTTAGATGATTCATATGACCATAACAATATCTTTATTACCACAGATATTCGAATTATCCAAAGTAACGGATTATTTATGTTTTTGTACACTCTGTCATGTCGCCGTGAAAGAAATACAGTTTTAGCCACGATAACTATAACTAGCTTAGTATTATTATACTATCAAGTTCCACTATTCTGCTGCAGTCCTGTATTTTCTCTAATAAGTATTACATTGAGAATTTGTAGTCAGTCGCTAGTCTTGCCATCCAGTTATCTTTAGAACAATTGTTAATGCTATTTATAACTAATTTACGCGACTACCTGTTTGTACCTAACTAGACAATAATACATATTAGTTATATTCAATACAAATAATGTACATATTATGTAGGTATTATACGTATTAAATATGTCATATACCAAAGAAAAACTCTGCTGGAGTGGCCGAGTGGTTTAAATAGGCATCAGCCGCGAAGCGCCATTTCTTTCTCATACTCGTATACACAATGAAGCATAATAAAACTGGTGATCCGTTTCAGAACTTATTCAGTTGCGTGTCCTAAATTATGAAAGGAAGACAAAAAATATACCTAGTCAATGAATATTTTCACGTTTTTATTCATTTAATCTATCTCATGAATCCTACGTTTTTGCGAATAGTTACTAAAATCAAATCAAAATATTTATTTGCATAGACACAGTATCCCTATACTGTGTCTATGCAAATAAATATTTTGATTACATACATCCCTATGTTACATTACATTGCGTACAAGCGTGCAAATGTCAGTCATGAACACTAATATTCAATAGGTACTAAATTCTAAATAAATATGCAATGTCCAATTAAAATTCATAAAAGATAACGGTGATTATTAAAATGAGATAAAATAAAAAAAAACAATAAAAAAATTGCCTTGCTTAATTGTGTGAAAAGTTGTCTGATTGTTAGTTAGTTAACCCAACTAGCAAAATATAGTCATATAGAAGTTGAGACAACGTTTTGCATATAACTTCTAGTCTAATTTGGTTGGTCATATAAACGTAAGGTAAACGGTTATAAAAGGCGAAAGTGGCGCAAATTATACGACTTATTGGTGAGATAAACGTTAAATAAAGGTTTTCATGGCTACTTAAATCGTTTATTAAAGGTATTGTAACGATTAAGGAATGACCAAAACGTTGTATAAAGAGTACAACAAAAACCTTTACGCGACCTAAATATCAAATAAATGTTTTATTACTGACCATTTTGTTTTATAGAAGGTTTAGTATAACCCTTACTCATTGTTTATCGGACTTTTAAGTTACATAAATGTTTTTAAGTTTTATTTATAAAACTGCTCGTGACGTTTATTTTAGATACGCGCAAAACTTGGTGTGTGTGACAAAAAAGTGTACGGAAAAATAATACAAGGTAATTTTATAAGATTTGTAATAGAAATTATTGTTCTATATATTGAGCGTTTGCACATTTGGCGTGAGCTGAATTCGAATGGGAAGGTCACTTTACCGTTAAAGTTTATGATGATATACAGTGTTTTGCTGTCGCGCTCTTAATATATGCGAAATAATTATAATTTATAACAATATTTCTTCATATTTTATTATAGTTAAGGTTAGCCATTTTGGAACAAGTCATGGATTTATACTTATACGACTACAATATAACTTTATCTTAAGTAAAGGTTTTTATAACGACTACAAATTGTCCGCCATTACTAAGCCGCCGTTACTAGTCCGCCACTTCGTTTGTACCGTTTCCACGATGTAACGTCCATGGTTTTTTTCTTTTAAATAGTACTGTGATGCTCACGAAATGGCGACTGATGTTTTATAATATTAATTTCAAATCGACTATAAATTGCATGATGTTTTATAACCGTAACTTAAAATCAATTTAAAAACATATAGTCCAATAAAAGGAATATAACGAGTTCGGCAACAACTAAAGGTTTTTCAAAGTTTTTGTTTGACGTTAATATAACCAACTGTTGAATAAAGGGTAGATAACAGTCCCGCTGATATCGTTTTGTCATATTGAAGTTACCTTCAATACCGCTATATAACTGTCGAGATAAGGTTTTATGATATCACTTATACAACAATAAAATTATGTAGACGTTGTAAAAATGACCTTATTACGACGGTTCTGTTTTTTCTAAACCCTTTATAAGACGAAAACGTTTATACAACTTTGAACATCATTAAGTAAACGTTTTCTTTAAAACCTCTACATGATTGTTGTATAATTAAGTCGCAAAAACGTTTATTTACCATAGTAATTAGACTATTTGGTAGGACGACTAAACTATCAGATTTATAACGTTTATCTGACTAACAGGTTAACTAAAAACGACTATAAAACTCTTATATGGCTAAAGGTCGTATAACTCTTGATTTATATGACTTCTTTGCTAGTTGGGTTGATATTATGATGATCACGGGCATAGTAAGTAAATCTACTAGAGAGCCGATCTGTGATTCAGATACGGGGTAGGTAGTTAGGTACTCATTTATTATCCGCTTATCCCGATGAAGTGGAAGCTCATATCCTCTTCGGAAAACCTTATTTATTTTCTTTGGCAATTCTCATCCCATCGTTATCTAATTTTATTGACTACCTATTGTTCGTCTTATTTATGATTCGGTGAATCAGACAATGGCAAGGGCCGCCCTATCGTACTTAATTGTGTTAATAAATCAGATTTCTTTTGTTACACAATGTTATTAACTCTTAAATTAATTGTTTGTTGACTCATCATTTACTTAGTGCAAGTACCTCTTCCTAGAAAGAATCTATTGAAAACTTGAATGCTTCATAAAGAGTAATTGGAATGCACACTGAAAGCTTTAAGCAGATGCCGGCCCAGTACTAGGTATCTTAGTTTACAATTTTGATAAGGGAGTGGTTGCCACTTTTGCAGTAGATATTCATATTCATTTATTCATAAAATTAAAAAAAATAGGAACATGTCAAAAATAATAAAATAAAATTAGGATGTCAATTAATTAATATACAGTTTATACTAAAAATAATCAATTATAACATATTATTTGGCAATAAAAAAAAATTAAAATATATCTTACAATTGAATCAGATACGATACTAAAACGATACGTCTCTTTTAGTATCGTATCTGATTAAATTGTTAGTTGCGTGTATAGAGTTACAAAAACGCATTACTGTTGATTACTTAAATTTCACCCTGTATTTAGGGGTATGGGACAGCATTGCGTCACCTAGTGTGAGTAAATGACAAAATTTCCTCATCGAGATACAATCATTCTGCTATAGCATACACTTGACTTCATGTAAGGAAACGTTTAAGGCCAAGCTTCCGAGAGTCGTTACTTTCTATGACATCATTATTATCCGTTCTGAGATAACGCTTGATTATATTATATCTACTTTATTATTTTTCTAAGCTTTAATACCTACAACGAACGAAAACTGTTGAGAATGGTCGGCGTTGAATAATAATATTGGGGAAAATTGGAATCAGTTGTTTTTTTGAAAAACTGTTCAGGTTAGATGCCCTGTAAAGGCAATAAAAATAAGAAAAGAAACAAAAAGTACCCACTCGTATTGTAAAGAATTGAAATAAAACCCCACAACAATAAAAAAAAAATTATGGAAGTTAGAATCACGAAGTTTTTTGCAGGTATACCAAGGCACCGCTCATGGGTACAAAACTATATAATACTATTTTACTCTCGTATTCGTCTCTTCCGAGAAATGTGTTTCTCTACGAAGGGGTCAGTCCAATGGCACTTCACACCATTCTTTAGACACTCAATATTCATTCACGTAGAAAGCTTTTATCCTCTTTATATTATTCTGTGGGCTTGTCAATTCAATTCAACGTATTAATATACCTATACCTAGGTTGTAATTTCACCAATGTCGGATTGAATTATTTAATAACAGTAATAACCACAGAACTAAGATGACAAAGAATGATCGACAACGATTAAAAGCGTAACGAAAAACGAAACGCAAGTGTGTGCGTAAATTTGTCTATGTGTGGGCAGGAATAGGGTTGCCTATTACAACAGAGCAATTATCTATCGATGTTTGACTGTTTTATCTACAACATGGTATTTTAATTCTTCGTTTTTTTGCTATAATTTTTATACTATAATGTGAATTGAGGGTGTCAAATTACAAATTGCAAACGTGTGTGAATTTATTATCTGGCGTATCCCTTAAATTTAACAGAAATAATAAAAATCGCATATTATCAAAAAAATCCCACAAAACCATAGTAAGTCCTTCAAGTTTATTAAATACTCATTCGTATTTTTAATCTGGGACTATGACGGTCGTAATGTAATAGACTGATTAGGTATGTTTATCGAACGAATATCGATATTGGTAGTTCAACATTTAGTCAAGCTCTAGCGTAGCGTGACAAGTTATATTTTTACACAAAATATCCTTTAATATTAACTATTGTGATAAATTATTAGCGCACAGTGATAGGATAACTAACAATTAATGCTAGAAAGTGATAACTTGCACAATTTATGCTACTAAATCGACAAAATATCGCTTGAAAACAATCAACCGGCAAATCATATTTGCCTGTGAAACGAGTGTTTGCCGTCATTTCTTCGGTGGGTAACAGGGCAATCCTTTACACTACATGATACCATATCGCTTTAATTATTTGTGTAAATTTACTTCTTATTAGAATTAAATATAAAATCACTTTTAAATAACAGTCTCCGTCGAGAAGGCTGATACGGCTGATATGTCACTTCGAAAGTGGGTACGCTTTTGGGATTGTTTTCTATCTCTTTTGCACTCGTGTAATAGTCATATTCACACGCTTCCTTTCTCTATTAAGCGCTAGGCGCGGATTCTAACTTTATGGTAATAACTAAGCTACCGAAAAAAAAAGCGCGGGAAACGTGAAACGCGGCGGCTGTGTTTCTTGGTTTCGGATTTTTATATTTCAATAACTAGTAAATTTGGATCAGGATTGTAAATATTATTGCAAATTTTAGTTTATATTTTTGTAAATATTTGTATTTCTTGTATATATAGTGTATTTTCTTCACATTAGGTAAGTTTTTTGTACATTATATTTTCAATGGGGGGTGATCCTCCCGATCCTGGAGGTGGAAGCCTCCAGGTCGGGATGAACATCGAAATTGAGTCCAGCATGGATACAGACACTTCTGTGAGTAGCAGGAGTGAACTGAAGCGGGCAAAAACTTACAAAAGGTGTAAGCATTGTAATAAAAAAAGACGTAAAAATAATGGCGGGGAATATTCCTGCGATTGTCTCGCAGACACCGTACGCATAGGAGACACCCAATCGCAGTCTAATGATCTTTCTGTCAATGCTCAAACTAAAACAAATTCTAATGCCGACTTTGGCAATACACGGATTGGCAGGAATTTATTTTCGCACACCGACGTTGCACCGTTTACGGTTCATGTACAATTAAAAAAAATCGAACCTAATTCATCCCTGCACCCGGTGTCCTTTGGTAAGTTTCTGATGAAAAGCAGCTACAAGAATGTAATTAATGGCAGCGTTAAAAGAATTGGTAGAACTAGGATATCTATGGCGTTTTCTACCCATAAAGATGCAAATTTGTTCCTTACTGATGACACGCGTCTTGAAAAAGAAAACTTATCGGCATACATCCCGTCCTTTTCGGTAACCCGTATGGGTCTAGTCCGCGGGATTCCGGCTCAATGGTCTGATGAGGACATAGTTGCAAACATTTCTGTGCCTATTGGGTGCGGTAAGGTGCTTAAGGTACGACGCCTTAATCACAGAGTCGTGGTAAATGGTGCAACAACATGGCAACCATCAGAGACTGTAGTACTTACATTTGACGGTCAAGTATTACCGAAACGTATATATTCATGTTATAATTCACTTCCGGTAGAATTATACATTTTTCCGACAATTCAGTGTTTTAATTGCTGCAAGTTTGGGCACACAAAAACACATTGCAGATCTAAACCAAAATGTTTCAAGTGTGGCCAATTGCATGCGGGACACACTTGTTCATTGGATGAGGATGACGCCATCTGTTGTTTGTGCAATGGTTTTCATTTTGCCACCAATAGAACTCTATGTCAGGAGCATAAGAGGCAAAAAGAAATTAAAGTCACTATGGCTAACAGCTGCATTTCGTATGGAGAGGCAGTAAAACTTCACCCATCCATTACTAAATCATTTGCGGATGTCGTCATGACTCAACCTCAGCCACAGATTCAGTCGAACCTACGCAGCAGTACACAACAACCAGCCCACAATATATCTTCCGAATCCAGAAACCATAGTTATAAGAAAACGATATTTTTAAAACCTCGCACTGTTAAAAAATTAAATACTGGGTATGATATTGCAGCCCATAATGCGTTAGTCCATGAACACAGGATTCCTCCTCCACAAAATGGGTGTGCTCTGCGGCAGGAAGCCAATGAGGATGAGGCTCAATCTGCAGCTGAGGCCATCCAAGTTTTAATGAAATTACTAAAGAAACCAAATACCACATTACCGTCCAACGTTGCCCCTATGCTTAATTCACTTGCTGTAGCTATACAAAATAATGGACAAAATACTGCAATGGAATTGCAGGAGTATAATAAATAAAAAATCTGATTTAATTCATTTATTAAATAAATATAAACCATTTGTTATCGCCCTCTCTGAGACATGGCTTAAGCCTGGAGCTCTTTTTAGAGCTACTGGTTACACATGTCTTAGAGAGGACCGACCTGACGGGTGTGGCGGAGTCGCTTTACTCGTCAGGAATTCAGTATCATTTTCATCATTCCATCTTCCATCACACAGCAATGATTTTTCAATTGTTGCTGCCATTGTAAATAACATCTGCATTGCATCTATATATATTCCATATCCATCATCATCCATTTTTGACGAGTTAGAACTAATTATTTCTTCTCTCCCTACACCAATGTTAATTTTAGGCGATTTTAATTCACATCATCAGTTTTGGGGCAGTTCAGTTTCTAACTATCATGGTAAACGTGTTATTGATATTTTAGATAGTAACAATCTCTGTGTCTTAAATAATGGATCCCCTACTCGCCGATCAGCGCCTACGGAATCAATTAGCGCCATTGATTTATCAATATGCTCTGCTGATTTAGCATCCTCTCTTTCCTGGTATACTCTAAATTCAACATATGGTAGTGATCACTTTCCAATAATAGTTTCATTTCCATCTCCTATTCCATCTGCTCCAAGGCCTAGTCCGAGACTAAAGTATAATCTGAGTAATGCGGACTGGAATCTTTTTAAACTTCATGTAGAGGAGAAATTATTATGTTTGCCCACTGTAGTTGATAGTAACGTAGTTGATTGCTCTGCATCCCTCTCCCAGGTGATTAAGGAGGCAGCTGATGAAATTTTTCCTGTAAAGAACAGTGCATCAGGTAAAATTCCATCTCCTCCTTGGTGGGATAATGAGTGTTCTGAAGCCATCAGGAAACGTAAAGAGGCTGAAAAACTTTATTGTCACTCTATGACTAATGATAATTTTGAGTCATATATGCAAACGGCTCGCGAAACCAAGAAATTGTTGCGAAAAAAAAAATTTGAGGGATGGAAGCAATTCTGTTTGTCGCTAAATCCTAATGTAAAACCATCAATAGTATGGAATAACATAAAGCGATTTAGAAATGCAGTTAACAGTACTCCTAGACATGTGCTTCCACTGGATTTAGCGCAACAGTTTATGGACAAGCTAGCACCAGCATATGTCCCTGAAGAATATGTTTTTCACCCTGCTTCTTTTTCATTTCCTGATCATACAATCAGTCCTAACTTTAATAGTCCTTTTAAAATTGAAGAATTGAAGGGGGTATTATGTAATTTAAAAGATACTGCACCTGGGGAGGATGGAGTTCCTTACTCCTTTCTAGTGAATGCCAGTGATGGGATACTGTCCTATTACTTAAACATTATCAATTCTATTGTCCAGTCTGGAATAGTCCCTCTGTCGTGGAGAACTCAAATAGTTCTTCCAATTTTAAAACTACATAAGCCCGCCTCAGATGTTTCTTCATATCGCCCAATTGCTCTTTCCTCCGTATTTGCTAAAATAACAGAACATTTAATTAAAAACAGGTTAGAATTTTTTCTGGAAAATAATCAGTTACTAGCCCATAGTCAATTTGGATTCCGCAAGGGAAGATCAACTCATGATAGCTTGTCTATTCTAGTGACAGATATCCAATTGGCATTTTCTAGAAAGGAATCTGTAGTAGCTGCTTTTCTAGACATTAGTGCTGCTTATGACAATGTTTTAGTCCCCGTATTACAGTTAAAACTTTATAAGTTAGGGATTCCAATAATGCTAACCAATTTCATAATCAACTTTTTATCTGAAAGATCGGTTAAGCTAATTATTGATGAAACTAACAGTATTTCTCGTTTAGTATGGAGAGGACTCCCACAAGGATCCGTACTAAGTCCATTGTTATACAATATCTATACATTTGATCTAGATTCATCTCTAAATGGCCTAGTTAGAGTCCTACAGTATGCTGATGATTTACTATTATACTCACCTAACATCTCGATTGAATATGCCAGCAGAGCCATTAATTCTTCTCTAAGTTTATTGAAATCATGGTTAGACTGTAATGGATTGGAACTTTCATTAAATAAAAGTGTTGTTGTTCCTTTTACTAAAAAACTGTTTCCTCCTCAGATCAATGTGCAATTTGATAACCGTACCATTCCTGTTAAAAAGGAATCAAAATTTTTAGGTGTTATTCTTGACAGTAGACTAACAGGCCTTCCACATTGTGAATACATAATCTCTAAATGTGAAAGAAATATTAATATCCTTCGATGTGTTTCTGGAGTGTGGTGGGGTTCTCATCCATTCTGTATGAAGCTAATGTATAATGCTTTAATTAGAAGTATTTTAGATTATGGGACTTTTCTGCTAGAACCTGGAAGTGCTGCTGGCTTCAAGAAATTAGATTGCATACAGTCAAAAGCTCTGAGAATAATTTGTGGTGCTATGTTATCCAGCCCAATAAATGCAATGCAGACAGAATGTGTAGAACCCCCTCTCCATTTAAGACGCCAATATCTTTCTGACAGGTTTCTTTTCCGTTGCTCTCAATTTTCCAATCATCAGCTCTGGTCAATTTTGTCTGATCTGTCACTTCAAATATCTTCAGCCAGGTATTGGAGACACAAGAAACCTCCATGCCTAATCAAAAGTTATGAAAGAATCAAGTCCATATCTGCACCTATTGTTAGTTCTCCAACACTTCCCATATTCCAGCATAATTATGAATCTTTAACATTTGTTCCCCATGTTCTTTTGAATATAGGGATTTCAAAGAATGATGTAGAACATAATAAACAATTTATAAGTTTCATTGGTAATGATGTCCAAGGTACTCATCACATTTATACAGATGCTTCTAAACTATCTGCTTCCAGTTGTGTTGGTGTTGGAGTTCTCCATATCCAATCGAATATATATCAAAAGATTAAGTTGCCTCCTGAATCTTCTGTATATAGTGGCGAGTGCTTTGGTATTCTGAAAGCATTGGATTTCATAATAATAATGCATCTCAAAAGATCAATAATATTTTCCGATTCGTTAAGTTCTTTACAAACAATTTTAAAATTCCCATTTAAATCAAAATCACATAGCCCAATTATTTATCAAATTCGAAATACATTGTTAAAATGTCATAATTTAGGATATTCTGTTTCTATTGCCTGGATCCCCGGGCACAGTGGTATAAAAGGCAATGAAAGAGTAGATCACATAGCTAGAGATGCCATTGATTGTGGAGATATGTTTCCCTATAAAAATACTGCTGAAGATCTGCTAGCTCTACCAAGAGCTTACTTACGAAGAGAATGGTCTGAACAATGGTCATCTGGTGCAGGTGCCAAGTCCGTACACTATCGCCGTATTCAACCGGTAATTCCTGTGAAACCTTGGTTTGCCAAAATTTCATTATCAAAACCCGCAACAAGTATGATTATTCGAATGCGTTTGGGTCACGTTTGTACACCGGAACACCTTGCTAGGCTCAAATGTGTGCCCAGTTCCGCATGTACGTGCGGAACCGATCCGGCTGATTTAAATCATATTTTCTTTGAGTGCAATCAATATAACCGATCCTCATTATTAAATCATCTGTCATCATTAAAAATTCCATTTCCTACATGTATTTCCTCCCTTCTATATATTACCGATTCATCCCCTTATATATTTAAAGAATTGTATTCATTTCTTTCTCTAAATAGCTTAAAACTTTAACTTTCTTTTCCTATCCTGATCCATTTTCCAAATTTCCGAATTTTCCGCATTTCCTAATTCTTTATTCCGTTTCCCTGCTTTACACTCGTCTGGCTGAATGCGCCAAGAGCGCGTAGCCATTAAAAAAAAAAAAAAAACTAAGCTACCGAAACTGACATGTCAATGATTTTTTTTTCTTTACTACTAGGCCATTATTAACTCCTGAAACCATAACGTCAAAAACAAATGATTATGTTTTGTAACATATATGTAAGTATGTAAAGCCTAACAACTTTCTATTTGACCCTGACACAGTGTCGCTACAAACAGTTTACCTATGGCAATAATGTGATGTCATGTCAGTAACCAATTGCAAAACATTTTCCAATGGAATACTATTCAATCCTTCGTCCTTTCTTTGGTTTAAAGATTTTATTGTATTTAAGACGATTTTTCTTGCTTCTATTGGTATCTTTTTCGGCATTTTTATGATGAAATCGTTTAAGTCGCGATATATTTTATTTTTGTTTACATCGGTGACATTCGATGACATTCAACGCCTGGCCTACTACCGCGAAAATCGAAATTCGTAAATTTCGAGGATGTTTCTCTGTCACTCAAACGAAGGCGTCATTAGAGTGAGAGAGACAAATCCTCGAAATTTACGAATTTCGATTTTTGCGGTAGGGCCGCTGATGTCAAACAGTAATCATTGCCAGTAAAATAAATTAGTGTCACTGAAAATCCGCAACATGGCGAGGGTCAAATAGTAAGTTGTTAGGCTTTAGGTACCTACATTAAAATCACGACTTATATATATAAAAGTCACAGCAAATAGGTATGTAAGAATTCCTACTATAAATCATCTATGATTGTTTTGCTTTCATAATGGGATATATGAGTATTATCACTACCTAGTATAAAACAAAGTCACATTCTCTATCCCTATATACAAATTTGCGGTTTTTAAATAGATGTAATTCAAGAATAAGTCAGTTAAGACCCTTCTGTTGGCTGTTTTAGTAAAGTCAGTATTGTAGTCGTACGAAGGCGGGGTGGGTCGCTAGCTACATATAATTAAGCTTATAAGTACTTCATGATATTATGGTAAAAGAGGAGAAATTATTTTGTATCGTTTTTCAATTTCCAACCCCATATATTATTTATTATCGCAAACAATCGACATAAACCTGCCATTGGGAAATGTAAAGCGTCCGGCTCTTTGATCAGCGGTTCACAATAAAGTAAATATGTGTTGATCTAAAAATCGACAAATATGAAAGGGGTATATAAGTTCGTCAGTCCCTTTGATGTGCGCAAGCAGAGATAAAACGTCGTTATTATAGGAATCAAAGGGCGAAAGTTGCAAGATTAGCCGCCCTTCTCTTCCTGCTAAAGCTCGGCATTCACACGCGGGCCAGTTAGTACCTAGCTAGACACGACGAATTGAATGCCAAAAAAGACACAAAAAGTACTTCCACTCCGTTCAGGGCGGGAGTAATTTTAGGAGTTTTAGGACTTGTACAGATGATTTTCAAACTGTCCGGGGTGGGTAATGAAAATGTTTGATAAATAATAATAAATAAGAAATGAATATCTTGGGACATCTTATACAAATCGACTTAGTCCCACGGTAAGCTCAATTAAGGCTTGTGATGTGGGTACCAGGCGACGATATATATAATAGATAGATACATCACATCACATCAGCCTATTATAGTCCACTGCGGGACGTAGGCCTCTCCTATTAAGCGTATAAACGCATTACACAACATGGCGGTGGTGGATAGATACATTTAGATACTTAAATACATAGATAACCAAGGAACAAATATTTGTGATAAACAAATGCACAAATAATGCTCTCGCCGGGATTCGAACCCGGAACCTCCAGCTTCGTAGGCAGGGATACTACCAACTAGGCTACCGAGGCTGATAAATCATTGAATGCCTCACTTTTTGTCACCCTGCATTTCCTTTCCGTAGTCTTCTTGGATGAGACAAATATAAATGTACAATAACTCATTCCGAATTCCTTTGTATGGTAATCTCATTAACGAGTAGGTATTAAACAGGTAATTCAATTTAAAAAGTAAGTATTAAAAAATGTTACACATCCACACAAAGCACAATCTGTGTATTGAGTTTTGAAGGGCGGTACGATTGCATTTTCATTTGTACGTCTCGCGCTACGAGCTTTTAAATAGTGAATGCTGGCCTTTAGGCTTATTTCATGTCATTGCCAATGCTGAGAGAAAAAAGTTAAAACGGAAACTTTTATCTACTTGACGGCGGGATCTGAGGTAATTGCTTTTGATGCCAGAAATAAAAGTTACCAAATTTCTATTGAGAACGAACATAAGTGCTTTGGCTTTGAAGATGGACCAAATTTTTACGGGTTGTACTTACATTCAGTAACGGTTAGATTAAGTGTAATTACAACGCGACTCTTTTGCCATAACAGTAACGTGTGCCAAATATATTTGAACTGAACTCATTAACAATCTTAGATCTAGGGTACAGTCGAGGGCATTAATATATATACACTTCTCCATACTGATCCCTTACAAATGTGTCTATATATTAATGCACTCGACTGTACCTACATAATTATGTATATCACCAATCACCATATCACATTACCGACAAGGCAGTGATTTTGAATTTTGAGCTCTAGAATTCGGTACTTCGGTAGTATTGAAATTAGTGAATGAATGATAAGTGTAAAAATTATAATAAAAATGGTGAACTTACTTACACGTTTAAATCACTAAAATTGACAAAAATACGTGTTACTCGCTCAAAAACAAATGTCGGAGCTTTTATAACTAGCAGATTCACTAAACAAGGCCTTAACAGCTAAAGCAGGGTTACTTAGTTAAGATTAGCTCAAAAATAATCACACAAATTAGCGTAATGAACGCCATGTACGCAGGTTTGCCGGGTCGCTCGTTATCTGTAGCCGTACCATGAGTTGGCATTGCCAAGTGAGGTTGAGGTTTACGTATACTTTAGCGTTTATTCGATACGTAAATCAGTCTAATCATATTATTTATATTGAGATGATGACGGATGGGGTCGAAAAGTGCTCGAGTAGAGGGGTCAAAATTCTTTTCGTTGTCTTATTTCATACCACTGTCACGCTTTTAGTGGCTGTTTCGACTCAGTACATAAAAAAATCCAATGCAGTTGTATTTCTTTTTCACGTTAGATTTTAATCCATACATAATGTACATATATACAGGGTGTTTTTTTTTCGACCGTTCAAATTCTACGTAGTGAATGTGTAGGTCATACTGACCAACTTTTACTATGGGGACAAAGTTGAAATCGCGAAAAAAAATCAGCTGTCTCATACATTTCGGCCGGCGTAATGCCGCCAATTTGTATGAAACAGCTGATTTTTTTTCGCGATTTCGACTTTGTCCCCATAGTAAAAGTTGGTGAGTATGACCTACACATTCACTACGTAGAATTTGAACGGTCGAAAAAAAAACACCCTGTATAATTGAAAACAAAACATCATTTAATACAAAAATCACCACTGCGTCACGTTTTTAGGGACACAAAATAAGACAACGAAAATAATTTTGACCCAGAGACCACGGTTTGACAAACGCAGTGCAGGACGTCCACCCAGAAGATGGACAGGCTATCTTATGAAGATTGTTAAGAGACGCTGGATGCAGGTCGCTTCCCATTTGTTACATTGGTGTATGTGGAGGTACGAAGGGGAGGATACTGATTAGTGGATTTCTTATGGCTGAAATGAAGATGATGATGATGATATCAGTCTATTAATTACGCTTGTACTGATGTATTGGTGCGAGCGTGATCGACTACTATATGGTACAAGTACCTACATCATGAGCCTATTTTAATGCTTTACTGGACGTAGGCCTCCCCTATGATTATTTATGCGTATGGACGTATCGGGACGAATTCAATGCGAATAATCGTCACGTTGGTGGGCAAGCGAATTGGCGATCGCAGTAGCGAATCCTTTCCACTATGATAATGCTGCTGACCATCATCAACAAACGAGATTGATCAATAACACTATACTTACTTTTCATATAACTTGCGAAAAACCTTTCAAGGAAATATTGTATTATTTTAATGGTTTAGGACATTCTATTTGTAAGAGTTAAATAGCACATAGATTAAGAAAATATTCAATTACATACCTATATTGGACATTACACACATTTTGAACACAAGAGGCCCGTTTCTCGAACGCTTGTAACTTGTAATACAAGTGGAAGTCTCTTTTCAACACTATTAATTAGATAAGGACTTCCGATTGTGTTACAAGTTACAAGCTTTTGAGAAATATGCCCAAGGTATGTTTACATTGTTCGCAACGTCTATAAAAAGCAAGTTCCACTTTTAGTCTAACACCTACGGGGGCTACGGGAAGAGTTGGGGTGGTGAGAAAGGTATACTTACTAAGTAGGTACCATCACTACGCGGCAAAAGCGAATCAAATAAACGCTAAAGTAAATGTTACTTGCCAACTCGTGGTCACTCTGGCCCGTTATTAGCGTGGTGAGTTTACGACTAACATTACTGCCCTCGTAATTTTACGTCCCTTTAACTCAACGACAGAACTTGTTGATGTCTTTTGTCCAACTCCCGTAACTTCCCAGATAAGGGAACTTGAATATTCTTTTTGACGTATGAATAGATTTTTGTCGGCAAATTGTTTTATGCGTTACGAAATTGGGGATCGGGAGGGCTTCGGGTAAATATCAATTTGGAAGGAATTTTTTTAGGCTCGTAAGTAACGTTTTGATGAAATTGTTACGCTCATGTGCAAGGATTTTTATGGTATAATAATTGCTAAGCTAGTTTTCAATACGTAAAAAAGTTAGAAAAATCAAATAGTAATGTTTAAAAATAGCTATATGTAGAAATGAGAAATATGTAGGTTACCTTATTTAGTAGGTCATTGAATAAGTAAAGAGTTACGACTTTTACTACCGAAACAACTAGCCCTCTCATTAAACTAAGTATATTCATTTTTAATGCTAGGCCGTAGCTTGTCGCAAGTTAGTAGAATGAAAAAAACACTTTTTCTACTCCCGTACATGTATTTGTCATTTACATGGTCGTGAACACACCTTTAAGTCCCTACCTTACAGATGTCAAGATAAGCCTATACTGTCTATTCCCTGTAAACGCATTCGGGTTTACACACAGTGCGTTTTTTTGCTTTTTAAGACACCTCGTGTATACAAGACTTAAGGAAATACATGGCTGCCAATCTAATTTTAAATGTCATTTCTGATGAACAATAAACCATAGATTTTTAATTTTGACGTCTCCCGCCCGACCTTGATGATTAATAAAATTTTGTTTGACTAAGAATATTTCTGAATTTTACAATTTTATTTGAAAATAAGTGTGTCATAGAAACATTATTGTATGCAACATTGTTTAACTGAGTCAAAAAATGTTCGTGGCGTCTTTAATAACAATTTTCGGCTTAGCCTCAAATTGTTACCACTCACCTTTTTTGACCTCTCTTAAACAAGATGCCGGGTGGCATAAAATATTATTACGTAGCTCCTTATTATGCCATCGACTTATAAAAGAATAAAACTATTGAAAATCTTGTTTGAATCCTGCATTCAATTAAGTCTTAAATAGCCTGAATATTTTTAAAGAACACCCAACAAACTGCTAATTCAGATATAAAAGCTGTTTGGTAAGTGGTAATGGGTATTACTTAGAAGTTGGCGCAACTACAACCGGGCCTCGTTTCGAAAAGTGTTAGCGATAATGAGCGTTAAATTAAATCTTAACGATATTAGCGTAAGCTCCGTTAATACAAGCTGTGTTACCTTACAAAATGTACATGCCTTTACTTTTACTCTTTTGGCTCAGAAACTAAAACCTGGAGAGCCGGTATCCGCTAAAGGCCTTATATTAGAATATAGTTAAAGGTGTCTTAAATAGGCTTAAAGCTAAGGACGTGGGATAAAGGTTCGAGTCCCACTTCAGAGTTTGCTGAATTTGGTATTTTGTCCCTGATATATAGTAGTATAGTCGACTACAACAATACAAGTATGCATCCACTTGTTCCCGTTACTTCATTGTAATAAGGTGCAAAAGTGGATACTTACATCTCTTTTCAGTTGACGGTACATTTCAATTTGGAACGTAAATATAAAGTCTCCCATTTGTATCTAATATATTGTGCAATAAAGTTAGAAAATTAAGATAAGTACCTAAAATTAATTAAATAAAAGAGATCCGGGTAATAGCTTCACTATAGAGCGGGTAACCCCGTTGTAATGAGAACTACGAATATTACAAACTACTTCTCGCTATGGTAAGGTGTGCTTTCGTAGCGTTGCGTCTGAGTCGACGAGTTGAGCTTGACTTTATTGAGATTATTATGGTGCTAGCCTGCAGATTACTTACGAATTCTACCTCAACGCAGAGATACGCCACTCTCAAATTAAAATTTAAAACTACGATTTTTTTTAACATATTTATTTTCAAAACTACAATTTATGTACATAGATTAAATCTAACTAATCTACTTAACCTAACCTATATCTAAGATTGGCCCTTGTGGCATTGTACCGAGGATGCTGGCGGCATTTCCTCGCTGTATCGCAATACTGATGCGTTGTGCGAGGAAGTCGCCAGCTCTTCGGTCTCTAGTTACATCAACCAGACGTTTCGCGATCTCAGCAAACAATTTGCGTGCGCTGGGGCCCCAAGAACCTAAAGTTTCTACGCCAAACGGTACAAAATCGTACTCTTTGCCGAGGCCCTTATATTTATTACGTTTTAAAAATTCGGCATTTTCAGCCGCAGCGGCTGCCTTAAACGTAGTTCGTTGAAGATGGGACGGTGCCAGGGTATCTACGCAAGTAGCATCCCATACCAACATCCGTCCCAAGCTCCAAGGAACCAAAGACACACCATCAGGTCTCTTACCATCATCCCTAATAATACCAGTAGGCTCAAAAAGAGCAGGTACGTTGATCGTGGCAAGAGACCTGCGGATTATGTCGTTAAGTGTCGCATGTCTGGAAATACGGCCTGCGCTTTTTTGACAACTTAGTCCGTGGTGTCCCAGTCGGTCCACGTCTGTGCCACAACAGCATAAGTGAGGGGTACATACCGCGGCCCCGAGTCTCAGGCCGGTTGCGAGCCTAAGAGAGGCCGGATCCAGGAAAGTACCAGTACTAGCCGAAGGATGGGCATGCAGCCAGTAACCAGCTTCCCGGGTTCCGACCGCCAAAAGTCTCGCACGATCTGGACCTGCAGAGCTGTTTAGAAGAGAATTGTATGTTAGTTCACAATACACATTGTCCCAGCTCCTTTGCGATTTTAGGTTGTCAGGAAAATTTTTAGAAGGGCAAGCAATTTTGAATGCATTTTTGGCGTCCTCCAAACCCGCAGTCTCACAGTTAATAGGCAGAGCCCTTAGGATCTTTCCTGTGAGATCAGACGTGCTGTGGACGGATGCCAAAAATGCAGGAGAAGCCACACATGAAATTTTTCGTATCCCTAAACCCCCATACCGTATAGGGAGGGATGCTTGGGACCAGGAACGCTCCGTTAGCTGAATATTTAGAATTTTTTCTATGGTAATTTTGATTAAGTCGTCTAAAGGTGTTAATAAATTAATATTTTTCCAGAACGGACAGCAACGGAGCACGTATGTCAATTTAGGGACAAAAAGACAAAACTTAAGAATCGCAAGCGCATAATGAGGGCTAATTTCGAGTAGACGATTTGCGTGATTTTGGAATTTAGAAATCGAGTTAGAAATATAATCGGGAAAGGATTCTTCAAAAATAGGAGAACCCAGGAGGCAAAGTGAATATTTGTCTACTATTTTTATACCAGGAGTCAGACAGTCAAATTTGGATTTTTATTGTGTTTTTATAACTGAATAATAGTCAGTAGCAACCTCTGTTTAGATTCTTAAAGATACTCTTTGGTTGTTAGACTGTTTTTATTGGTATCCTCTATGTCACAATTGTCTATGTAAATAATTTCAAATTTGAATATATTGCTTTTGCCATTCTGCAACCGACACGACAACATCTTTTCTTTATAGGTTATGGGCCCAGTAACGTAAATTTAATTTAATTTTATTCTCGGAATTTAAACTTATCCGAAGGGTTGCGCAAGTTTATTTCCTGGTGAGAATTGTTATGCTGTGCTAGTGTATTTAGTGTGAGTGTGTGAAATGTCGTCGTCGTCGAGCACAAATTATGCCGTAAGTGTGCCTAAACTGAAAGGGCGTGAGAATTACGCAGAGTGGGCTTTCGCGGCGGAAAACTTTCTTGTTTTAGAAGGGACTTCAGCGTACATGACAAGTACGGAACCTGAAGACGCCGCTGTTGACGCGAAAACCAAAGCCAAATTAATCTTAACGATTGACCCGTCGCTTTACGTGCATATTAAAGAGGTAACAACAACGAAGGAGCTTTGGAACAAGCTAAAGAAATTGTTTGATGACTCAGGATTCACAAGAAGGATTAGTTTGCTGAGAAACCTCATTTCGATTCGTCTGGAAAATTGTTCCTCTATGACGTCTTATGTCACGCAAGTCATAGAAACTAGTCAAAAGTTGAATGGTACGGGCTTTAAGATTAATGACGAATGGGTCGGATCACTACTTTTAGCTGGATTATCCGACAAATATTCGCCAATGATAATGGCGATCGAGCATTCAGGTATATCCATATCTGCTGATGCGATAAAAACCAAATTGATGGATTTGGAAGAGGACAGTGGCGACGTAAGTGGAGCATTTGCGATTTATCGGAAAAAGAAGTTTGGTCACAACACTAGTGGGACCAAAGACAATTTTGCTCATACGTCAAAGTCAAACTCAAATTTTTCAAAACAAAAGATGATCTGTCACAAATGCAAAATGCCGGGTCATATTCGTAAATATTGTCAATTGAGTGAAAACAATATGAGTTCAACTGATAGTAAGTTGCGAGAACAAAAAGAAAAAATTGCGTTCAGTGCAGTGTTCATGAGTTCCGATTTTGGGAAGGACGATTGGT
>JALPQI010016695.1:0-20323 GCA_025490895.1 Thaumatotibia leucotreta
CGGCTCGGGCGCGGCGAGGTGCTCCGCCACGAGCCCCACCAGGCTCTCCAGCGGCCGCGCGCCGTGCTCCACGTGCGCGATCTTCTTGCGCTTGTATAGGATCAGCGTCGGGAGACCGTTTATCTGGAACGATTGACCGGTTACTAATAGGCAACCTGTGGTGAATTTTCTTGCTTTCATGGTGTAATATAAAATAGTCCATTACGATTTATAAGAATTAATTTAATATAATATTAATAATTAGAATATTTTTTTCACTTCTCATGCTGAAAAAGTGCTCCTTTATGTCATCCGTAAATTATTAAAATCGCATTTTATGCTCTAGAGCATAAAAGCAAAATTTTCTTCTAAGACTAAGGTCTCAATAGCCAAACATTATTTAACTGAGTAATAAAACTTGCTATATTATTTTATTTTTGCTACAATTTATTAGAATTTCGTCATAAAATGTATTAAATTGCATAAAACAGGACATGATTTTCGGTCAAAAATTCTCCGAAATGTTTGACTTGGTAATAATGGGTCACTTTATGCCCTTGGTATCTACTAAGTATACCATTTCCTCTGAACAAAATAAGATTAAAATACATACAGGTTTTTAGTTGGCTCTCGATGAGCTTGCGGCCCTCGTTATGGAAGCGCCAGCTTCAGCCACAGCGGGCTGACCTACCTACACACGCAGTCAGCCCTACCACACCTACCATCTGTCTCGCAGATGGGCTTGGAGCGCACGCAGTCATCGGCGATAAGCTCGCGGCTCTCGTTTTGAAACGCTCGCCCAGCTTCAGCCACAGCGGGCTGAGCTACACACGCAGTCAGCCCTAGCACACCTACCATCTCAGTCTCGCAGATGGGCTTGGAGCGCACGCAATCATCGGCGATGAGCACATAAATCATATCATAAATCATAAATATTTATTTCAAAGAATATGGTAACAAGTAAATATATACAATTCTGGTGTTAGAAGTTTGAAATGACCAACATATTCTGCCGACATTGGCGTAGAAATATTATTACAAAATGTTCACTATACAATTTATACATTTATGACAAAATAAATAAGCTTAAACAATAAAACAATATGTCAGAACTACTACTATCACTATATAATAATCAAAACGTTCATACATATAAAAAAATAATTAATCAACAAAGAATTCATAAAATAAGGTAAATGTCATATTCCATTCCAATTTAAATATTCGCGCACACTATAAAAGCGTTTCTCCAGGAGCCAGTCAGTAAGCTTTCTTTTGAATTGTGAGAACGGTAATTCTTTAAACAAATCTGGCAGCTTATTATATATCCGTATGCACATACAAAATACATTTTTTCTACATAGATCTAGACTAAATAACGGAGAATATAGTTTATATTTATACCTTGTGGAACGATGTGACATCTCTGACTGCAATTTGAAATAATCTGGATGCAGTCTAACAAATACACATATTTCCTTTATGTACATACATGCTACTGGGAGTATTTTTAACAATAGATAAAGTGGTTTACAGCTTTCCCAGTATGGTTTTATACAGATGGCTCGGATACATTTCCTCTGAGCTAAAGAGATGTCATCAACATCGACAGAATTGCCCCAGATAATAAGTCCATAACTGAGAACCGAATGAACGTATCCGTAATAGGCGGTAACCGCAGCTTCCTGCGACACAGTTTGTCTTAATCGTTTAAGTGCGTAAACAAAACTATCTATCTTTTTACATATATAGCTAATGTGTGATTTCCAATTTAAATGTACATCCACTTGTAAACCTAAAAATGTGGTTGTATCTGGTTCATCGATGGTATCATTCTTAAGAGTAACATTTAATGGTGCTCTGTTAGCTCTGTGGGTTCTAAATTGTAGAATTTTGGTTTTGCCTACGTTGATTTTTAGACAATTATTTATCATCCATTTATTTATTTCAGTTAATGACACCTTAACTTTCTCTCTTAAACTATCTACATGGTCTGCTTCAATTATTAATGTTGTATCATCAGCGAACAGTATAAATTTATCAGTAGTGACCTTGGGTAAATCGTTAATATATAACAGGAATAGAATCGGACCCAGAATGCTCCCCTGGGGAACTCCATTGGTGTTAAGTCTGTAGGAGGAAGTGTAGGTATTCTTTATTGGTTGCTTCTCGGTTTCATCGACATTAGTTATTTTAACGCACTGTGTTCGGTTTACTAGATAGCTTTTGAACCAAGCGTAAGCATTACCCCTAATACCGTATTTGGCCATTTTGTGTAAGAGTAATTGGTGGTTCACCAAGTCAAAAGCTTTCGACATATCAAGGAAAATTGTGGCTGAAGGTTTCTTATGATTAATGGAATCAGTAACGTGTTTAATAAGATGAAAGCAAGCCAGAGATGTAGAACTATGTTTCCTAAATCCAAACTGTTCGGGATTGAGAATATTATGTTTGGTAAGAAAGTTATCCAACCTCTTATACATAATCTTCTCAAATACCTTGCTGAGAATAGGGATGAGTGCAATTGGCCTATAATTATTCATGTCCTCAGGGTCACCTTTTTTATGTAACGGTTTGACGACCGATTTTTTTAGTGCTCTGGGAAAGGTACCTTCAGACATAGAAAGATTTATTAAATAGCTTAAAGGTTCGCAGATAATATATGCACTGGATTTAAGCATTTTTGTACTAATGGAGTCGTATCCCACTGTATTGCTGTTGTTCAGATTATTTATTATGTTTAGCACTTCATTAGAATCAGTCGGTAGTAAGAAAATGCTATTAATATTATTAGAAGTACAGGTCGAAGAACTTACGTCTACGTCAGATTCTGTACAACTTATATCTATAAAAAACCTATTAAAAATATCACAAATTTCTTCAGGTCTAGAGAACGCCTCATCTTCATAAACTATTTTATTAATATTTTCTACTTTTGCTATCTCAGCGATATTACTATTGATGGTGTCCCAAGTAGCTTTGCATTTGTTTTTACTGTTTTTGATGTATCTGTTACTAGTCATTTGCTGTGAGGTGGAGATACATTTTTTTAAGAGGCAGGTGTATTTCAAGTAACGTTTTTTATTGACTTTTTTGTTTGTTCCGGATTGTTTGTACTTTAAATATAACTGTCTTTTAACAGTACATGATTTTTTTAATCCTCTACTTAACCATTTTATGTTTCTTCCCCTTGTCTTAACTTTTACTAAACAGAAAGGGAAGCACAAATTGTAAAATAAAAGAAAAGTCTCATGGAACCATTCAAATGCTGCACGCGGCTCTCGTTCTGGAAGCGCTCGCTCAGCTTCAGCCACAGCGGGCTGAGCTACACACAGTCAGCCCTAGCACACCTACCATCTCAGTCTCGCAGATGGGCTTGGAGCGCACGCAGGCATCGGCGATGAGCACGCGGCTCTCGTTATGGAAGCGCTCGCCCAACTTCAGCCACAGCGGGCTGAGCTACACACGCAGTCAGCCCTAGCACACCTACCATCTCAGTCTCGGAGATGGGCTTGGAGCGCACGCAATCATCGGCGATGAGGACGCGGCTCTCGTTCTGGAAGCGCTCGCCCAGCTTCAGCCACAACGGGCTGACTTATACACGCAGTCAGCCCTACCACACCTACCATCTCAGTCTCGCAGATGGGCTTGGAGCGCACGCAATCATCGGCGATGAGCACGCGGCTCTCGTTCTGAAAGTGCTCGCCCAGCTTCAGCCACAGCGGGCTGAGCTACACACGCAGTCAGCCCTAGCACACCTACCATCTCAGTCTCGCAGATGGGCTTGGAGCGCACGCAATCATCGGCGATGAGCTCGTGGCTAACGTTCTGGAAGCGCTCGCCCAGCTTCAGCCACAGCAGGCTGAGCTACACACACAGTCAGCCCTAACACACCTACCATCTTAGTCTCGCAGATGGGCTTGTAGCGCACGCAATCATCGGCGATGAGCACGCGGCTCTCGTTCTGGAAGCGCTCGCCCAGCTTCAGCCACGGCGGGCTGAGCTACACAGCAGTCAGCTCTAGCACACCTACCATCTCAGTCTCGCAGATGGGCTTGGAGCGCACGCAATCATCGGCGATGAGGACGCGGCTCTCGTTCTGGAAGCGCTCGCCCAACTTCAGCCACGGCGGGCTGAGCTACACACACAGTCAGCTCTACCACACCTACCATCTCAGTCTCGCAGATGGGCTTGGAGCGCACGCAGTCCACGTCGGCGATGAGGACGCGGCTCTCGTTCTGGAAGCGCTCGCCCAGCTTCAGCCACAGTGGGCTTAGTTGCATGCAGTGCGCGCACCTGGGACAGTCAGTTAACTGTTGAAACGATGGTACTGACGCTTAACTGAGTCTGGGGGCTACCACGATCTACTAAATGCGATTCAGCTTAGGTCCTGTCCGATGTGTTAGTTCCAAAGAATAACTGTCAAAAATTGACAAGTCTAACCTAAACTGGGTCGCATTAAGAAATCATGGTAGCCCCCCTGTTCCTGCGGAATGGTAGCGAGCGCGAGCGGGAGGGGCAACAAGTGATTTGGGATGACGTGACTCAACTCTGTCTCGCTATACACATGAATATAATTACAACCCGCCGCGCTCCCATATCGAAGTAAATACTCTGTTAAGACCTAGGCCTGTAATGTAATACGATCAGCTTCTCACAAGTATGCAACGTTTGCAAGTATAACAAGCTAACGCTTTGAAGATCCTAAGTAGATCGGAAAATTATTAATATTTTGTCAGACATTTTCGAACGAATGTAAAAACGAAAAATCACTCGAAGGTCTAACATAAGGTGGCTCGTAATATAGTAAGCTAGTTGTATGAGTTATTCATTATACAGTGCTGCCGAGATTTCATACAATGCTTGACAACGATAGATTAAAGTGGTAAGTTTCTCCCATAAAAACTACCTAGTTAGTCTCTTTTGTATACTATGTTTGAGCAATAAATTATTTCATTTCATTTGGACGACAATGACTAATAATATATCGGTACCGCAGATTCAACGCCAAGAACTTGTAAGTATATAAGTCACGGTCCACAAAGCAATATATAGACGCGCGTAAAGCTCAATTTCAGTTTTAACACTTTCACGCCCGAGTGAAAGGTTTTTTGTATTTGACGTGGCGTGGAAAACGTTAAACGGTATAGCATTATTCTTACGTGAAATGTCTCATCCATTAGTTTTAAATAGGTATGCATTACTATCCAGCAATTTACCAAAAACACTGTTAAAGGGACAACTCACCAGGGAGCAAAGTAGTTGACGAAGACGAGATCCTTTTCCATGAAGATCTCGAAGGTCTCCTCGGAGATGCGCGCGACGGGTAGCGCCTTCTTTTTCTTCATAAATTTCTCCGGGTCGTGGTTTTCAGCCAGCAGCATCTTTTCCACATAGGCCTTCAGCTCTTCCAGCGTCTCTGCGTTGGCTACTCCCATCTAAAAGGAATCATCAGTTTCTTTTGCTGTCATAGGGTGAAAGTTGTAGTAGCCTCGTGTGCGGCGAATATTATTTTCTTATATTTTTCCCGTACACCGATTCGAGTACGGGGTTAATAGTAATCTGAGGACTTAAGTTTCGATAACAGGAGGTGTGTGAAACTTTGCAGTTATGTTTATGAAGTAAGAAAAAAAATCGGCTAAAAGCGAGTCGGACTCGCGCGCTGAGGTTTTCGAATCACCAAATTTCATTGATATTGTTGATTGTATGAAAAGTAAATTGCGGTTTATGATTGATTTGATGACGTATTATAAAACTACTTGCTAAATTCTTCAAACCAATTTTCGGTGGAAGTTTGAATAGGTACAAGTAGGCACCTAATAGTAATAACGCACATCATATGGGACACATTATACCATTTTGTAAGTATCTCTCGCGCATTGCAAAATAATTATTCTATTATTATAGGTCAGCGTTCTCCGGACGAATTTCTCGGGTATATAATCGGGTACATATCAGGCTATCGCCTTTCTCTATTTAAGTTAAAATGTGCGTCCTTATCTCTCAGGTGGTAAATTTTGTTTGTTAGAAGAGCACATGGCACACGTTTTTGAATAAGGGGTTTAATGTTTAATGTATAGTACTCACGATCCGGCCGTGCACGATCCACAGCAGGTAGGGGTACTGCTTGATATCGAAGGTGGAGCAGGTGATCTCATTGTCCATGCAGTTCACTTTGCCGATCTGGATGTACTCGTTATGCGCATACTGCGCTCCGAGCTCCGCCCATACTGGCGCCAATCTCTGAATTATTATTTGAAGGATATTAACACGATCGCCTCGTACTGTTACTTAATTATCATGCCGATCGAAATTATCTCCTTGAACTCCTATGCCAGTGACACGCATGTGTGACCGAATCCGAATAGATTATTATACTCTTATGCTGGCGATACAACAGTTGTATCAAAAACGTTCGTATTTCTATAACAAATATAACAATGGAATAGAAGTAAGAAATTGATTTATGTTAGTGTCATAGGAATAAGGCTATGACACTAACATAAATCTAATTGGATCGCGTAGGTATGCGTGTCAGGTACTTATTAGTTACATAAATTGTAGTATTTTACAAACAAAAGCGAGATCACTGCAGTTGTAGGGCATCAGCGCGTATTCTAGATGCCAATTGCTAACGCTCAGTAGCAAATTATAGTTTTATCTGTATGTCACTTTCTTATTAGTGCGACAAAGACAGCCATAAATCGTTTGTAACTGCTAGCGATTGGCATCTCTGCTACGCACACAGGTCAATGTAAGAACTCAGGAAGTATTACAATCCTAGTCAATCAGAATATTAACAATGAAAGTAAGAAATTAATTTGAAGAGCTGATTACCTGACAAGCTTGGCACCATGGTGCGTAGAACATTATAAAGTGCTGTCCTTTGGCTACAAATTTTTCGATATTGTGGTCAGTAAGATGAGCCATACCACTGTAGAACTTAACTTCACTACTTAGACTTTTCTTGGCATCAGAGTCCTAAAATAAAATTACAACTATTACAAGTAAGTAGTTTTCAGTATTGGTACAGTCAATTGCTACTATTGCTAGCAAATATACAAGTGAGAAGCAGGTATTGTGTTGTATTTTAATAAAATCCATTTCACCTCCTAAGACCCCTCCTAGAAATTTAATTTGAACTTTTATCAATAAAGAGAAAGTTCTAAATTCAAAAACTTGGCAAATGTCACTACACCTTAAATTGATATACATGACATTTTATGCAACATCATATAACATTTTAGAATTTATAGGTGAGTGTTCATAGTACAATTCATGCCAGTTATACTCTTCATCCCTCCAGCAACCAGGGTAGTTATATGTAAGTAATTTTTGCATGCTAACCAAAATTAAACCCTATGTTCCTATCATAACAACATATATTGTCCTTCTGGTTCTTTGATTTCGATTTTGCCTTACCTCGGTTTTGGTATTGAAGACCTCACTGAGGAAGAGTGTGAGAGAGGGCAAATCGCGTGTGCCCTTGTACTCCACTGGTAGAAATGAGTTCTTGTGGTAGTACAGTAGAGTAGGGTAGCCTGGAAAGAGTATTCATGCAATTTGTTCAATGTTTCAAAGCTCTAACCTTATTCACTGTGTGAAAAAAAATTCTCTACTAAATCTTTGGGGGAGGCCTATGTTCAGCAGTGGACGTCCTTCGGCTGATATGATGATGTTGATGATGAATAAAAATTGCCCATGCATTATTTGTGCAGGTAAAGATGAAAATCATCTACACAATTCTCTCATAGGTTAGTCAGTTGGGTGAATATCTGAGCGTTTCAACCGCCTAATTTTGGTGGGATCATTTTTGCCGAAGTTTCCAAACGTCTCAATGCTATACTTCGTCATTTGTACAAGGTACCGTTCCTCCTTCAAATGACGACGTAGCACATTGTAACAAATAAAAACTTCGGCAATAATGACGCCACTAAAATTAGGCGGTTGAAATGCTCAGATATTCACCCAGTTATGCCTCTAGTAAATTCTATTGAAGTGGTTGTCAGTTGGTTAAAAAAAAATTATAGTGATATTTAAGCATAACAATAAAGCATGATTGGACTGATAGAAAGGTGAAATTATTTCTGTAACGGACCTCCAGTTAACCTTTTATAAGTAGGTTATTAATTAAGTATACCCGTTGTCAGTACAAAACAAAAAAAATGTAAACAAAATATGACCAACATTCCATAGCATTTGACATCTTTGATACAGATCGTGAAACACATTTGCAGATATATTTTTACGTTAATACTAATAAATAAAATAATCTTAACTAAAAATATATGTGAACTTAAGATTTACAGTTTTAAGTTGGTGATAAAAACCAAGATTGTGTTCTAAAAGGGTGTGATTATGAAATAATGCAAGTTATTAGGTTTGTTTACATTTTTTTTTTGTTTTTTACTAACAAATAATTTACCATTCATTCTGTCAGAGTACAAAATTGTACTGTGAGACCTAAATTTATAATATCATACAGCAAATTGTACATAAAAATATATAAAGCTTGTAAAAAAATCACACTAGAATAAACACTACAATTATATGTATACTCCTTAAACCAGTCCACTAAAACCAGTGAACCTGAGAGGTGGTCAGACTACTAACCAGTGATAGCACTATCATGGCACAGCCGTGCATGTTTGGTGCAGTCCACCTGAGCAATGGCAAACTTGGATTCCTTGGTGTTCACCAGCTCTGCCAGCTCGGCCCACATTGGCTGGAAGTTAGTGCAGTGTCGACACCTATTAGATACAATTAAATGAGAAAACTGAAGATGTGGGTTTTGACCATGGATATTGGTGAACTAGGTCTTTTTTCATTGGTACAAGGCATCTAATATTTAATAATAATTATTATAATTAATATTTAATTGAATTATTTGAACAAATATAATTTCGATTATACACGGTGGAATTTAATCGGTGAACAGGAACCCATTTTTCTAATTCAGTAATCGATGGCGGTCACGTTTATGTAGTACTTAAGTGGAACCAAGTTTTTTTTTTGCAATATTTTTTTTTTATGTTGAAATTAAAATTTATTGTCACCCTACTAATGGTTTAGTCTGAAAAGTTTAATACCTCTTTTCAAACTATCAGCCATAGAAACTTAAAACATAAATGAGCAATAACCACTCACATGCTTTAATTTTTGCGATAGACTCTATTCCTATGTAAAATAAGAGTGATGCATGGCTGATAGTTTGAAAAGAGGTATTAAACTTTTCAGACTAAACCATTAGTAGGGTGACAATAAATTTTAATTAAAGTTTAATTTCAACATAAAAATTTGTTATGCTAAAAAAAAACTTGGTTCCACTTAAGTACTACATAAACGTGACCGCCATCGATTACTGAATTAGAAAAATGGGTTCCTGTTCACCGATTAAATTCCACCGTGTATAATACATACTTTTGATTTGTTCCACAAAACTTGAATTTAAATATAATAAGAATTTATTGCATTGATTTTGTAAAATTTATTGATGGTAATACAGAAAATGAATTAATAGATGAGTATTATTTGTGTAAAGATAACACTGACCATGGCGCGTAAAACATGATGAAGTTTCCAGCCATGTCTTCAATCTGGCGCTGGAAGCTCTCAGGATCGTAATCATACACCGTACCATCTTCAGGAGCAACAAAATTGGGAACAAATACTAAATAGAATAGGAGTAAAGAAGCAAAGTTCATTAACCGCAGCATTGTTTAATGACGACGTTGATTTACGATAAATTAATTGATACTTGTTAATTTATGCACAGAGCTACATTTTTTCTTTACACGTATAATGACGCTATTCGGTTCCAATGTATAATTAAATTAAATACATCTATTTATAAATGTACACATTGCACTCTTTCATTGGCAGGGAATCGAGATTCCGATTGTCCGACTCCGATCCGATCCGACTACGACAAAAAATTGACAACAATGTCAAATTCAAACGTCAAAAAAGTTGTCAATATCTGAAAAAAAAATGGCTGTAAGTAAAATCATAACATTTTTAACACTAGCTCAAATAATTTCACACAGTAATGAAATGGTTTCCATTGGTCGTTTCATTCTCTACCATACCTATTTGCAATTGGGTGTTTTAAATTAGTACAAGTTGGCCTGAAACGTCATTTGCTATTTTTTAAATAAGCTCACCTTTGATTGGATGTTAGAAAATGTGATTTGTTGTCTTAATTCTGAACTTGAGCAACAATTTGAAATAAAAAATAATAATTTAACGAAAAAATTAAATTTTATTATTTATATAAAATATTGTTTTCTAAAATAGTTTTCTGAAATAATAGGAAATACTAGTTTAAGTTATATTGATTTGAAAATAAAATTTAGTAGCAACTCTGAACGTCAAGATAGCGTAGCTTTTACGAACATACGAAAGAATGTGGTAATTCTTCAAAATGGTCGCTTTGTATGGTTTGCCAACTTGCATGTCTGTGTTTCAGAGTTCTTTGTTTTCGTAATTCCTCAGCTATAGTAAAAGTGTACGCAATACTTGTCTCATTTTGATGATTTGTGATATGATGATATTGTGAATAATATACGTGGCGTACGAGAAAGATGTCATCGGTAATGTGAGAGCTCTCGACTATAGTTTTTATTTTACGGGATTATGACGTCTATGATTCTCATTTGGATTTGCAGAAACTAAAAAGACACCAGGTAATATTTTTTACTCATATAATGCTTGCGCCCATAAGTAGTTAAAGATATGTAAGTGTCTCTAATTTTGGCATTCCTGAGCTCTGTCAAGAATGATTTGTGTTGAGCATTCTTGTAGTTTCGCATCCGCGATCAGGCATTGGGCGACTACTGGTGCTTGTTTATTTACAGCCTTTTAATTAGGATTCTATTCCTTTAGGATCCATACATGAATGTTTTGAGGGAGTGAAACCAATAAGATATTTATTATGGTGATCCAATTCTCTCATATGCAGTCAGTTTCTCTTTGTAAAATTCTTCTGAATTGTGTCTATATTAATTGCGAAGAATAGTCTTTACTATAATATGCTTTTCCTATTAATTTTCAGCTTGCCACAAGACTTATATTTGAATACAGTGAGTGTCAACAAAGTTTGAAAAGTGATAAACAAACAAGACTGCTTTGTTTAAGTTTTGTGAAGACTTATCAGCCCTCAGAATTAATAGCCCTGGTAATGAGAACTGTATCCGGTGATCCATGGTGTGGGGTGGAGATGTGATGGGCGGGGTGGGGTGAGAGGCTAGGGGCTCGGGCGCCATGAACCCGCCGGCGCCCGGCAAGACGGCCACGCGCTCCTCCGGGTATCACCAGAAGGCGCTCGCCGAAATCAGAAATTCATTATTACCTTTTGCTAACATTGGAAGTTCAGAGCCACCAGGCTCATCAGCGGCTAGTACAGTTAGTTCGGGTGTGAGCTCCGGTTTCAGCTCCTCCTCTGGCAATGGACTTGACAAGGAGCTCAATGTTCACCCACAAACACTCAACCAGCTTATTGCTTCTGGGTATGAAGAGGTAAGGGTTATTTTTATTACTAATTGATTAAAATATGGCTGGTAATTTTGATCTTGGTACGGATCATAAAACCACCAAATATTCAATAACAGAACTCAGTATCAGACCAGTAAAACAATTTAGTCAAACCATGATTAGCCATACTAATTGAAACCAGTAATCTGGAAATCTGTAACATCAAATTTGTTGTAGAACATGCTCACGAGAATTTTGAAAGATTTTAATGTTGTATTCTTGAACATATTTAGAGTCTTTAATTTATATAAAATGTCCTGGATTTTGCTTGGTCTCAGAGATAACCAACGTTTCGAAATAAGTTTTTCGACACACATTTAAATATTTATCAAATGGTGGTGGTGGGTAACTCACATAATTTAAGTCGATAATTGCTCAACATGTTTTGATCCATTTAGAAGATCCTCATCATGTGGGTGCTGACCCTACACTCCCGGGACGCTTAATGTCTCCCTATCCTTTGGCGAACGTGTCCATTGCCTAAGTTGCGCATGAGGGCGGAATATCGTCTTGATGATATCTTCGGCGTAACAAGTGTCCGATCTTATCCATCACCCCTTTAAGGTAGAAATTAAGCCGCCCTTTCCACTTGTCTGGTCGTCTGGATTTGTGAAGATGCACCATCAACCCAATTACTCTGCCCCCATTTGTTGTCACTATGCTATGTTGTCGGGTTTTGGTCACGGGTACTCCATGATGAGGGTCTAAATGGATCGAAACATGTCGAGCAATTATCAACTTCAATTACGTGAGTAACCCGTTTGATAAATATTTAAATATGTTTGAGACTCACCTTAGTTATAATTCTAGAATTACCACACCTTTAGTATTCTTATTTATAAATCCTTAAATGTAGAATTTATTGTTTTGAAAAATAAAGGAAAGTCTCCCTTAGACAAAATGTGCTATTTACAATATTTAAGGTAGTTGCCATCCATGTGGGATTGTGGGATTCGATTTTTCCACACTGCATATAAATTTGTATCTATTACAAATAAATACTTAAATATTTATTTATTTATTTAAACTTTATTGCACTAAACAGGAGTACAAAAGGCGGAATTAATGCCATAAGGCATTCTCTACCAGTCAACCAATACATAGACAAACAACACCAAGTACCTAACAAATTATTTGTGATAATAAATACACAAATAATGCCTGATTTCCGGAACCAGCAGCTTTGTAGGATCACTACCAACTTGGCTTCAGAGGGTGACAAAAGTAAACAATCTACTGACATTTTCAAAGCTTAGCTACCTAGTTAAAATGTCAATCAAATCATTTTCAGTTCTAAGTATGGGGAAACCCTTTGACTTTTTTTTACTAAGATTTAATAGAGTTGTAGAAAAAAGTGGCTATATCAGATATGTATGGACAGAGACATAAAAATCCAAAAGGAATCAATTTATTATCATTTGGCTATTGGACCATTAAACATTAAAATTTTTGGTTTATAAATCATCCTAATGAACATCACTAAACAATGCTCTCATGGAATTTAAAAACAATATTGTAATTTTTTACTGGGACAAACCTCAATCTGATACTGCTGACATTTAAATGAAGTAAAAGTATTGTATTCAATACTTGCTAATAATGGAGTTGTAAAGCTCAAGTTTATATTACTAAAAACCGCCTTTACGTCTGCTTTTTTTAACCTAGATGACTAAAATTTTAAGAACCCTTATTATGTATCTGAATGTTACAAAACGACTATTGTGTGTCCTTTATCGCTTACCCTAAGGCTTAGACAGATAATTAGTTATATGAAGATACGAGGTGAATCTGTCCTTATGGGTAGCAACAATGTGGGACATTAGACTAAAAATACTCATGTTCAGATTTACGGATAGTGAAAATTAGCTCATGTAAACAACAAGCCGGCCGATTCAGACCAGAATGGTAGCGGCGCGGCGAGTACTTTCAGTGTGAAATGGTTTTAAGCTTTATCAACATACTAAGGAGTGTCGCGTGAAATACTCGAAAATCGTGTAGTGCCGTTGGCACACGCGCGCAACTTGTTGATGCCCTCGGCGACGGCCCAATCCGGCGCGCCGCATTGCGGTCTGAATCTGCCTTATATTGGAATAAATTTTTTATTTTTATTTTATTTAACAGTTGCTGTTTAAATATGCGTTTCAGGATCCAGCAGGCCGCCCCCTCAAGTATTCTGGCGGCCGCCTTGGCTCCGCCATCGATTACCTATCGAAGCAGCAGGAGCCTCTCAATGGAGTCCTCAAGGGCAACAACCTCAGTGCGCTCGGCACCAAGCTCATCCGTAAGCCGAGCTTGGAGCGCGAGATCAGCCTCCATCGCGGGAGCCCCGCCATGGACTCGGGCGCCGGCTCCTCGCGCTCGGGTAGCCCGCGCCAGAGCGACGCGCCGCCGCTGCCGCACGAGAAGCTGTCCCGGCAGTACTCGCCGTCCGGCTTCTCCGAGCCGCCGCCGCCGCCGCCCCCGCGCTGCCCCTCCACGCCGCCCGTGCCGCCCTCGGTGCAGCAGCTCATGAAGCGCATGTCGCCCGCGCCGCCGCTGCCGCCCGCGCGCGGCACCAGCCCCGTGCAGCCGCGCCAGCCCATGGTCGTGCAGAACGGGCCGCAGGCGCAGCAGCAGCTCTCGCAGCAGATCCAGGCGCTCAGCATCTACCAGACCGGCGCCGAGCTGCCGCCGCCGTACCCGCTGGCGGGCGCCCCGCCGCCGCCCTCCTACTCCGTTTCGATGCAGAACCGGCAGAGTCCCACGCAGTCGCAGGACTACCGCAAGAGCCCCTCCTCCGGCATCTACTCGGGCGGCACGTCCGCCGGGTCGCCGTCGCCGGTCACCGTGTCCCCGGCCGCCGGCCCCGGCGGCATGACGAGGCCGACGCCCGTGCAGCCGTGGACGGCGCGACACGCCGTGCAAGCGCCCATCATCATGCAATCCGTCAAGAGCACGCAAGTGCAGAAACCCGTCCTGCAGACGGCGATCGCGCCCGTGGCGCCGCCGACGGTCTCGCTGGCGGCGCCGCCGCCGCCGCCGCCGTCGTACGCGTCGTCCATCCAGCAGAAGGCCGCGCAGACGCCGCCCAGCTACCCGCGGGCGCCCAAGCCGCCGTCGCCGGGGGCCGTGCCCACGACGGAGCCGCCGAGCTACGCCATCACCATGCAGGCGCTGGCGGCGCAGCGCGGCCTGCAGCCGCCGCCGCCGCCGCCGTACGGCGCGGCGGAGCCCGAGTCGCCCGCCGCGCCCGCGAGTCACGCGGCGCTAGTCAAGAAGTTCTCCGATTGTGACGCGAAAGGCGAGCCCTCGCAGGCGACGGAGGGCAAGTGTCCCAACCAGAACTGCACGAATAACTTGCTGAAGGAGGGCACTCACGCGTCGGGTTCCGATAAGGGTTCGAACGGCTCGACCGAGCGACGTCCGGCGGCTCCGCCCAAGAAGATCAGGCACCAGTCGCCGATCCCGGAGAGACGGAATATCAGCAAGGAGAAGGAGGACGAGCGGCGCGACTGTAAGGTGCGGAACTACTCGCCGCAAGCTTTCAAGTTCTTTATGGAGCAGCACGTGGAAAACATTGTTAAGTCGTATAAACAACGCCAATTCCGCCGGCTGCAGCTCGAGAAAGAGATGAATAAGATCGGGCTCAGCGTCGAGGCGCAGTACCAGATGCGGAAGATGCTGAGCCAGAAGGAGTCTAACTACATTCGGCTAAAGCGGGCAAAGATGGACAAGTCAATGTTCACAAAGATCAAGCCTATAGGCGTGGGCGCGTTCGGTGAGGTGGCGCTCGTGCGCAAGATAGACACGAATCACCTGTACGCGATGAAGACGTTGCGCAAGGCCGACGTGCTCAAGCGGAACCAGGTGGCGCACGTCAAGGCCGAGCGCGACATCCTGGCCGAGGCGGACAACGAGTGGGTCGTGAAACTGTACTACAGCTTCCAAGACAAGGATAACCTGTACTTTGTGATGGACTACATCCCGGGCGGGGATCTTATGTCGCTGCTCATTAAGCTAGGCATCTTCGAGGAACAGTTGGCGCGGTTCTACATCGCGGAGCTGACGTGCGCGGTGGAGAGCGTGCACCGCATGGGCTTCATCCACCGCGACATCAAGCCGGACAACATCCTCATCGATCGCGACGGCCACATCAAGCTGACAGACTTCGGTCTCTGCACCGGCTTCCGCTGGACGCACAACTCCAAGTACTATCAGAGGAATGGTGAGAAATTTACCTTATTATACTTATTAGAAGTAATTAAACCTATCAAGTATCGAATACCTATTTGATTTAGTAAAGGGATACCAGATTATACTTAAAAAACAAAGGATTGTAATCTCACAATTTAATCGGGTTCTGGATTTATTGTTATTATTCTCTTTGTTTGAAAATACTCTTAGGCTAGGCATTCTACAATATGGTTATAAATTTAAATACAATAAAACATTCAAAAGTGGAACGGGGCGGGCCCAAGCTGCCGGTGGTTAAAGTCGCAGAGAGAGAAACCGACGGACTATCCGCGCCGTGTCCAGGACTACTGCCTTTTGCATCTGACCCTTGATCCATCCATCTAGCGAGTCTCTTGAGGTGTTGGTCGAGACTCTTCGGTATTAAACCGTTCACTGTAACAACTATCGGGACTATAATCGATGAATCGAACACACTTCGCAGCACAGATGAGGCTAATTTCAATGACTTATCACTGCTACGACGCTATTTACATTTTAATGAGTCCCATAGCATAAGGCACTGGTCTCACTGCGAGCTACTAAGCTATGAACTATGGGCTATACACACGAACATAAGCATTTTAATTTAAGTTTACCTTTTTACATCAAAAAAATGAATTCTATTCTATTCTATGAACACAAACAAAAGATACGCTCTCCCGTGTAAATAAAAGAGACACGGCGACACTCGCCCGGCGGTGATAGCTGATAGCTGAGCGAGTATGGCCGTGTCTCTTTTATTTACACGGGAATGCGTATCTTTTGTTTGTGTTCATAGCTGTGAGACCAGTGCCTAAGGGCTCAGTATATTTTGATACATTTCAAATTAATTTGGATTACTCGTTTAACAAGATTTTATGTAAGCGATCGTCAGTTCTAATTCTAATAGGATATTTTTTTCAATACAAACAGGTAAATGAATTTGTATTATTTTCCAGAGCACGGCCGTCAGGACTCGATGGACCCTGTGGACGGGGAGTGGAGCAACCTGAGCGAGTGCCGCTGCCACCAGCTCAAGCCGCTGGAGCGGCGGCGCAAGCGCGAGCACCAGCGCTGCCTAGCACACTCGCTCGTAGGCACGCCCAACTACATCGCGCCCGAGGTGCTGACGCGCGCCGGGTACACGCAGCTGTGCGACTGGTGGTCGGTGGGCGTCATACTGTATGAGATGCTGGTCGGGTCGCCGCCGTTCCTCGCCGCCACGCCCGCTGAGACGCAGCTAAAGGTGCGATTGTTTTCTGGTATCATATATCATATCTAACTAACATTTTAGAGTCATTTTGGTGCAACATAGTAGAAATGTTGGAATTTCTACGGCCATTTTATAGGGTGGGCGAACTATTCTTGATGCACGAAACTCTCGTGAGACTAATTCATACTAAAATGATATGTTACGCGGGTTACTCACGTTTAATGCTCACACGGTTTCAAAATTAATTTAGTCTTGGGCGTTAATGCTTGAATCCCTCTTTGCGTTCAGGATTCCTAACGCGCGTGACGATAGAAGCCTGCTTAGATTTTAGTAAATATATAATAAAATGTCTTAGTTTTTAGTAAAACATCCCACTTTGTCGCTTACCTTAAAGACGAAATTTCCTTGTATCTTTATATGAATAAACTGACAAAGCGGCTTTATGGCAAACGATAAAGTGGGATGTTTTACTAAACTCACTCACAAATAGTTATTTGCCACCATCCTAACAATTTGTTATGTTTATTTGTAGGTGATAAACTGGGAGAGCACACTGCACATCCCGGAGGCCGCGAACCTGAGTCCCGAGAGCGCGGACCTGATCCTGCAGCTGTGCTCCGGCCAGGACACGCGGCTCGGCAAGGACGCCGCCGAGGTGAAGAACCACCCGTTCCTGCAGTCCATCGACTTCGACAAGGGGCTGCGGCGGCAGGTGGCGCCCTACATCCCGCGCATCGAGTTCCCCACCGCCACGTCCAACTTCGACCCCGTGGACCCCGACAAGCTGCGCCCCACGTCCTCGGCCGACTCCAGCAAGTCGGACAGCGAGCTCCTCGACAACGGCAAGACGTTCCACGGGTTCTTCGAGTTCACGTTCCGCCGCTTCTTCGACGACGGCGGCACGAACCGCATCACCCTGGACGACGACGCGCAGGGGCCCGTGTACGTGTGACGTGTGACCCGAGCGAATCGTGCAGTGATTACGGAGACGCTGAGACTAACTTGTAGGATATTTTTACAAAGTGTGTGCCTTTGACTCTCTCTATTAAAACGATAGTTTTTGTAACGTAATGAATGTAACGTATTTAAAATTTAAAACCGTATTGTTAATAATCCCGGTGATAATGTTGTAATATTGTATCGTTATGTATTTGTAAGAGTAATCTTATTTCTGTATTATATGTAACCGACGGACGGCGGGGCGACGCGTCGACTCGCGCCGTCTCATTCGATGTATACTATTTTTTGTAACTAGAGAAATTATTTATGAGATAAGAACAAGCTTATTTGAATTAGTGAATGATTTGACATTGACATATTTTCTTATGTATTTATGAAAGTATATATTTAGGTCGCTTAAAGTTGAGTGTCTGTTTATATAATTGTAAACTGCCACCCGGCGAAGTCATACATGTGGAACCGAGTCGAATGTTAATGCTGGTATACAAGTGCTTCCAGTGTAGCCTACGGGACAGCTCATATAATGTGCCTTAATAACTGAATGTGATTTTTACACACGAGATATTTAGGTGTGCATACTTTTGATAGAATTTCATAACAAACTAAGCTGTGTATTCAGTTCTGTGACCGTCGCTCGGAGAGTGCAATACGTATTTATTACTGAAGCTGTGTGCCCGGGTGTACACGTACAGTAGGCGGCGAACGTCGCAATGCACTATCGGTTTTCAGTCAAACTGTAAAACGTTCAACATATTAGTAAGGATTTCGTTTTCACTAACAATATCCCAATTTTAACTAGTAGTCGCAAATAATAACATAAAAAATAGAACAAATCGAGGTGTGATTAGCATTACAATAATATAAATGCTTGTTTCGAGTCTATGTAGACATGTTCATGTACAGTACGGTATAAATCAGCAAGTCACGTCAACTTAAATTATGTGTTATTGAATGTAAATTGTTTTATTCTGAAATGAAACATGCTTATAAGTAAATGAAAATAAAGTATGGGAACTTTGTTAAATCTTTTTCTGGTTGTGCGCATGATCATCCCCTTACACCACTTCAAAGTTACTGAAACGCGTGGGAATGACCTGGACAACAGGCTTTAACTTTGAAAATTATTGAAAGCTATTCAATATGCTTTTTTTTCTAGGTGTAACATAAGTTATTTCCCGCTGCTGGGGTTTTGGGAAGCATAATAAACCCCTTAGACCGGCCATACACGGATCGCTCCAAGCAGTCTGTATGAGAACTGCAGTGCGACTGCAAAAATTTGTATGGGACGGACGGACTCCTTGAAGCCTGCGGACTGCGTGTATGGGCGTTTTACAGGATTTTTAACCCTTTTCTTGGCAATGTATCTTGTGAGATACATAGTTTTCGTTTCGACCCACTTTTTGTATTTTTTTTAAAGACAGAATTGTTTGCTTAACACAACGGCGACGAGGCTAGAACACATGATTTTTTTTAATTCTGCCAAGAAAAGGGTTAAGAAACGAGGTCAAGTTTCAGTAGTCTAAGTAATTATAGTACATTCAGCAGCACTGCAGATATTGCTAAGCGGGCAGGGTGTTCTAAATGAACTTTGCACGACCTTATTCCTAATTGAACTGAATATGCGCACGACTACTGCAGCTGTGGCCGGGTCGCATCCCACGATGGTGGGACGGACGACCTTACTCCTAAAATTATAAGAGTGTTAAGATCATTATGAACACCCTGCCCGCTAAGCAATATCTGCTGCTGATTGTACCTACCTAGCACGTAGTAACCTTTTGGACGCCAACGACCGATATATTGGCAGCGCAGGGTTACCGCCAAGGACCGATATATAAGTCCTGGTCCACAGAGCAATATAAACCTACACGCACGTGCGTACTCAAATTCAGATTTGACATTTTTTTAACGTGACGTCTGAGTGACAGCTTTTGTATTTGACGTGGCGGCAAAAGGGTTAATAAATAAAATATAGGGGACCTATTTCGAGACATTAAAGTTCACAGGAAACGGGAAAATCACTTATGCCACCTTGTAAATAATTTCGCAGAATCGGGGAACTATGAACGCCCTACAGCACCCATTAGTCCATTATATTACGGAAAAAAAGTTCACATTCGGATACCAGCACCAAATTTTAGTATGTTGTTAAATATGTCATTCTGTATCCAAAACTGCCGGGAGACACTCTCTCAAAGGTCAAGGTCACCAGTAATGACGTCATCAAAATGCCTAGTGCCTGATTTCAAAAAGCGCTTATTTGTTCCTCAACCGCCCAACGTATACCATTGTGTGTGGTATCAATAGAAAGGTCATTAAATATTCTCTAACTTCGTCTTTTCGTGTCATAGCGTACATCTATAAATAAAAAAAATATCGTTGAAAGAATAAAAAAAATTTTTTACTCTTTTCGTACAATGTACATTTCATCAGGAAACAAGCGGCATT